>JAPMNZ010937722.1:0-21092 GCA_029875035.1 Pomatoschistus microps | reverse complement strand
TCTTTAGATGTAACAAAAGGCCTATTATACTGGTCAAATTAGGACGCATTTTCTATAGACTAGTTTCACACTTGTTCAAACCATTGATATGTATGGAAAAACGTGTATTGCAATGTAACCCATTATCTCTGCTTTAACAGTATAACATGCAGTAAGTAAGAAAAGCAAGTAATCCTAATGTATATATCAAAACCAAACTTTCAAACCACAAAAATTATGAACAACATAATAACCTGTTCCTCGCTCTCAAAACAGCTTGGTTCAATCACTATAGAGTATATTTGTGCATGTATTTTTGGGCCATTCTCACTCAGCCAATCAGCTTCCAGACGAAAAGCATCAAATAGTGACTCACATGGCTCTTTCTTTCAAGTATGCAAATAACGTGTTTTCTAATGAGATCAAGACAGCATGACGTGGCCTGATTGGCTCATATTTACTTTCACAAGACTACTTTCTGTAGAGAGACCAACAACATGTATTAATTATGAAGATAGGTACTCTAGCTTTAAACACAGACATAAAGTCGCACTCTGTGGTGGTGAGCTACTAATGTATCCGCAGTTGCCCTGGAATAGAGTCTGAAGGAAGGACTACCACCAATCATTCATGCACACACCAGATTAAACAGATACTGAAATGAATGAAGACAATTTTAGTTCAGTTTTCTTTTGATTTTCTGAATTTGCAGCGTAACCGGCATAAAAGGTTACTGTGTTAAATGCTTCGTTTTAAAGCCAATATTTATTTAGTTCAGACATTATGGGTCTTTGAGAGTAAGTGAGCCATTAGTGTCGACAAATGGTAAACAAGTGTGCAGGGCTCCAGACAGCCTGCAAATCAAACATCCAGAGAGTCTATCACGCAGCATGCGCAGCACTAGACAGACAGCAGGCCAAATAGGGTGGTGTCTGTAAATAAAAGATGTTAGTGAGATAGCCCACAGATGGATTTTCACTCTCACTGACGTCTGGCATCCCCCCTTCTGAGTGAAGATGAGTCACCAAAGTTTGTCTAGTAAGCGAACCAAAACCCCCTTTGAACAGATATGAGTCGGACTGGACCTGTGCCATATCTATCTCTGTGACATCAGAAGAGGATGACAAGCCGCTTCCTCTTTAGTCAGCATAAAAATCAACATTATGACAAGCAAAGTTAATGTGATTTGCAATCTATCCATTGTAGCACCTGTTACTCAGTTTGTGTTAGCGATTTTATTACAGAAATGAAAAAGAGAAATTTTTTTGTATGTAGTTTCTCTAAAAGTGAAAGTTTGAGTATCTCACATGAATGTTGTTTTTATTCTATATTTCTTATTACAGACAACAAAAACTTATTAATTTTACATGATTAAAACAGCTCTTTCTAGTGGAAGCTTGTACCCAGTCTGCAGTGGTCCACAGTGGGGTATTAAACTGGCAATACTTTGACACTTAATGGAGGTAAATCTACATACATTAATGTTTCAATTAAGGCTACATTTGGGTTGTCATAATGTTATGCACTATTCCATCAGAGTGGCGCTCCTCATATGCATAACTATGAAATAGTGAGAAACTGCTTCAACAATGTTTTTTTGACTGGGAGCATTATACTGTATGTTAAGACTTAGTTCTGAAAATTCCTGACAACACTCATGACAGTAGTAGGCAAGGGAAGGTATGACTAAAAACAATGCCTTGCCAAGAAATTCACAAGTCTGCTGAAATTTCTCAAAACAGCAAACCCAAACATGCGACAAACTTGCCAACTTTGCATAAAAATCTCCTTGTGATGGTTGAAAATGTAATATATACTTTGAATCTTGTGCTTATTTTTACAGTAAAACTTGTGGAGCAAAGCAAGACAAATTCAGGACACATTCGTTCCTGGGTGTCTCTTTCTATAATTGAAATTTCTAGGTCTCGATGCACTTTATTTTTCACAGTAACAGCTTCCCCAGAACCTAAATATTGCCATTAAAACTTACAATACTCAGAGTGTACAATTTTCAGTCTGTTCTATTGTATGGCGACGGAGTTGAGCTGGTATTTAATAGATGCACTGTGCCCTGCAGGGGACAATGTAGCAGGAACCTACGCTCACAAAAGGCCTTTGTACCTCTGGGGATGAATATAATTGAAGCGCATTCTTTCTGGATTGAGTTTTGTGCGACTTCAGATTGAACTGAGAACGAATGATAGTCTGACATTTCATTTAGCTTAGCAGAGATAAGACAGCAGAAGCCCAGGCATGGCGGCGTGTTTTTGACAGCACCGTGAAGAGCTAGCATAAGTGCACAAGTCATCAGCTAATGTGTAAACCTGAACCATCAGGAGGAATGACAGCATTGAGGGTTGCACATATTGGGATGTCAAAATGGCATGTCTAGAAATGACAAAATAATCGTTTAGCCCAAGGGAAAAATATAAACATTAGAGATGGGCAATACGTCAAAAATAAATAATATCCTAAAAGTTGTTTTGAAGATCTGCAACATTTCAATATGAACACCCCTATTTAGAAATAAATATGATCGTTTAATCTTGCACATCAGTTTAAATTCCTGCAATTTTGTGGTTTGTTTTACATTTAATGTGAAAATTGAACCTTATCAAACATTGTTCCATATAGAACAATGTTTTAGCCACTATTATTACTGCTATTATATATAATATAATCGTATATTAATATACATTTATACCAAATAAAATACATATTAAATTATTAAAATATCCACCACCCCAAATAAAAGGTGAGAATTAGCATTACCATAGAGCATTGTCCCAATCTGATAGATAGGTATATACATAAAGTAATTAATTAATAAATTGCACAAACAATTATCATTCAAATTTGCCAATGCAATAAACACTACAAAAAAACTAGAAAAAAAACAAAGAATGGATAATTGTGAATTCAAATAAATGGCTGTTGTCACTTGTTTTGTCCTTATAGTCTCAATAACCAAGACCTTCCTGCCACAGTGATAGTAACATCCTCCCTTTGACATTGTGATAACACAGTTGCAGCTAAAGAAAAAACCCTGAACTCCAACGACAGAGTTTTCAGACAGTGAGTCAGAGCTGAGACAAACCCCTGACCTCACGGTCCCTGCACCTGCTCCCACCTCCTCTGCCTCTGTTCCTGTCCTCTCTCTGCTCTCAGTCTGACCCAGCTCCACTCTGTACTTGTTATTTACCAGGTCTTTCCATCCTTTTCATGTATATGCTCCATGTAGTGTTGTCACGATACTACCCAACAGGCTTGACACTTGACGCCACTTTTGATATGATTTAGAAATTAGAATAGCAGTCGTTTTTGTGTTGTACCACAATGTTTGTACAAAGTAAAATACAAGTGAAACCAGCATTCAAAAGTTAATTTATGTCTGCTTGTCAACTTAAAATGTGAAACCCTTATAAGAAATAGATTTGATTACATGCAAAGTAATGGTGTGTGCCGTCTTCTCTGTCTGGTGCACACTGGGGTAGTCTTGCACAGTTTTTCAAATGTGGTTTTACTGTAAATGGCAAATCAATTGTATCTTGTTGTAAGTGACACAAGTCAAGCCAATTTCAAAATAATCACATTATCCAACATTTGTTTTTCTTTGTGCTTGTTTTTTACAAGCTGTGAGCTATAATTATCAACATTATAACAAATAAAGGTCACTTTGCGTATAACAAGTCTATCACACCGTATATTGTCAATTGGATTACAGAAATGAATAGACTTTCAGCTGCACTGTGTAATATTTGTCATTATTTGTATATGTGACTTTTGCTTAGTGAATGAAAGCCAACTACAAACCAATGCGACCAAAACAAAAACAAAAACGTATTGCACATTATCCTTTTAAAGAAGCCTTCCTTAGCCTTGTGGGATTTCCTGATTATTTTCTCAAAGATGCGTGTAAAGGAAATGACCATTCTGAACCATTTGTAATGCAAGAGAACCAGACTCACTGCATGATGTGACAGATGGATCATATCAACATGATTCTCAAAGTAAAGGGTAGGTTGGAAAAACTGACAGTAAGTGACAGTGCTCAAGTCCATGCAATACAATGTAACATAAAATCCAGTCATATATTCATATCTCTTACATCTTATGACACGCCTGAGGAGCTAATACTAGTCTCATTTCAAAAACAAATGCATGGAGAAGGGCATTCATATCCAAACTGAAAAATTAAAATTGTCGGTTGAGCCAGCTGGATTCACGCACATTTGTCGTCCACTGTCTCTGTGAAAAATCCTCCTTTATTGAAACCGACTTCTGTCAATCTGTTCTTTAATTACAATTTCAACTCATCCAACGCCTTATTAATTCGTCTTTGAAATTATTATTCAGAAACCATGACACATACAGAACTACAAAAGTTGTTCTCCTTTCCATACAGGCCACACAAAGCGATTACAAATTACAATTTTCCGCTTCACAAGCAGGAGCCCAAATAATAATAATTTGCAGCATATGGCTAATAACGCTAATGTCATCGGAACGAAGCCTGGTGAATGAAAAAATAATAATTAGAATTTCCACACTCAATTTCCCCAGCCAATCAATCTTGATTTCCAATGACTGCGCCGCCATTTTAAAAATACTCGTACAGTCTGCGACACATAAACGTCTTAAATGATTGATAGCTCTAATTTCCCTTTTTTTCTGGGAGTCTGATATTAAACTCTAAATAATGTATAATTCAGTAAGTGTCTCTGTGATTGAGGAAGTAGAAACTGATTTTGACTCCACTGTTTGACTCTTTTTAGGATCAAGAACAAAACTGTCAAACTGCTATTTTATAGAATCTTCAGTTGTATAATGATGACCCAAATACAATTAAGGAATTAGGGGAAAAATAAAAAAATAAAAGAAAATCTACTACCTTTTTATTACATTTTTAAAGACCTTCCTACGTGTATTCGTCAAATTGTACATTTAACAGATCCATTTGCTGTGAGTAAACAACCACTGCTCTCGTGGGTCCGAGAAAAAAGATCATCAATAGTTGCTGAATATAAAACAAAACAATGGCTTCCAAACCTATCTCGTACTTCAGGCTTGTGAAAAAAAAGTGAGTTTGAATACACAATTTAGACCTTTTTAATGAAAGAGTCCAAATATCAAAGTTTTGTTAATGGAATTGTTTAGGTTATTGGTTTTATACACTTTTGATTTCCACAAAGTATAATCCAAATTGTACATTTTCTGAAAACATGCTGTTCTGCTTCTCAGATTTGGAATCCAAGTAACACATTATCCACAGCTCAATTTATTTTTTTCATTACTTATTGCCCGTCCCTGATATGCAGATAAATGTAATTTCAGCTGCATTACTTGATCAACATTTAATATATTGTAGGACCTCACATTTTCCCAATGGCAATATACAGGACATCTCTGAAAAAAGTGGAAAAAAATAAGTGAATCTACAAAAAGTCAACATTCCTAAGATCATTTGACTACAGTTTTCCACAGTGGAGCAGGGTGTGTCTGCTGCATTAGTGATTCAGAGCAGGTTAGGAGGCTGGTCACAGTGAAGAACCATGCCTTAGGGTTGTTTTCCTTGTTTTCTGAAGCCGCGGCACAAGCACTCAACAGAGACTGAACCATTGATTATTCAGATCGATTTTTCCGGCTATTGCTATGGTAGCGTTTCTATGATCCACTTCTCTGTATAGCTTAGAAAATGCAAACTATTGGATAAAAGTTCTGAACGACAAGTATACTTTACTTGGTGTCATTCAGCCTGAAGCATAGAAACACACACACACACACTCACACACACAGACACACACACACACACACATATTGTACATCTACTGCTCTGTTAGGCAGCACAGAATGGAGATGGTTGACCTAGATTGAGAGTTTGAAGACGTGCAGGAGAAGCCATCTGCATACAAAGTCAAATACCTTGAGCCCTGCCAGAAAGATAAGAGTAAAGCAAAATAGCTTCACATTTTATAGTAAGAAGCATGGGATGTTTACAGCACTGGAAACCAAAATCTCTACAAAGAATCAATGCTGTTTTAAGTTGTTAAAATGTGACTTTGTTTCATATCAGTTCATCCCTTACCTAGGCAGAAGCTTGTGTCATTTCACTGATAGTTACTGATATATTCCGACTGTCGATTAATGACAACATAAAAACACGTTCAATCACTTTGAAGGGCAGTGTTTGTCATAGATGCAGTTGTCAATTAAAACAAGGAAATTACACAACCACAATAAAAAAAAAGCTGTATACGGTCTGTGCACTAATGAGAAATTCATATAAAAAGACTGCATGTGTTTTGTAAAGTTGTGCCTCTTTTGCATAATGTGGATATATGACTAGCCTTAGGAAATGTGAGGTATGAGTATAAAATATAGTGCTCTACAAAAATACTACTTTATAATGATAATGTCTAATGTTTTCTCACTTTTTTTAAATATAAAATATTGAATAAGGAAATTTGTAGCCTTAAACTGTACAAGAGCTTTAATTGTTGTAAATACATCCAAACAATCCAATGATAGATGATCCTGTGATAACACATTGGGTGTGTCCCTGGTATGCTCTGCCCGGCTCCAAAGCCCAGGGGGGAGAGACCAGGGCATGTGACAAATAAAAGTCCTCATTTAAGCTGAAAAAATGATATGTGAAAGTACAAGCAGACCCTGTGCATCAGGAGATCACCTGTATCCCCCTCTCTCCACTATGAGGGGAAATGCTCACATGTGACAATATCAAAGCAACACCAGTAATCTGATCATTATGAAGTCCTCTACATTTACTTAGTTCTACTTAGACATTCTTTGTGTTTGGAGCTAAACTGTGAGGGTTGATATGACGCACGCAGACGGAAGATTATCCCAAAATTGCTCCTGCAGTGAGAACGGAGCGGAGACTGAGGGTGTAGAATCCCAGCTTTTTTTCTTTACATTCAGTCTTTCTCCTCGAAAGATGCCTTCCATAAATGTGAGATTTCAATATTGTGTAGGAACCCTCTTGTTTCCATAATATATGGTAATGACATGCACAAACTTGTGAATCCCAGATAGTTGGGTTCGGATGAGCAAGAAATGTTTAATGTTTCAAACTTCAGCCCAAAAAGTTTCTATTGGACAAGGGCAGTGCAGTATGTAGGACAGACTGGGAAGGAGTTATAATGACATGACAAATCAGACATGTTCCCTCATGTGCACCCTGCTCTTACAGCCCATAGACTCTATCTTCAGTATGGAGTCACTAGTAAGAGCACTGGATCTGCATTTCTAATCAAAGATCTCAATGCTCAGTATAAATACTGAATATAATTGAATATGTCAACATTATTTAGGTGATTCCCGATGAATATCAAGCCTTGTCTTCAGTATCAAAATAATGTGATGCAGTAGTTGTGGTGGAAACATGTGTTATGTATAATTTAAACCCCAGGATGATAGCCTTTGTTGTAGCATATTACGTAAAGAATAAAGAAACCTTTGGATTGAATTGGGTGCACAATATGGATTGTCCTGAAGCATGAACATCTATGTAATGATGTGCAATATTTGCAAATCTATTTAAAGCAATACAATTATAGTCTTGTAAGCCGAGATAGGCATAAGGGCTACAAGCTTGAGATCGCCTCAGGGAAGGCTACTCTCAGCGACATTGTTTTGTGACAAACAAAAAAAGCTTTCTTTGACTCCCAGTGGCAATCAACAGTGCATAATTTTACTGTGTAAGAAATGTACAAAGCCCACCAAGGAGGGGCTGGCCACTGCATAATTCACAGAGTGACTTTATAGCCACATTTTGGTTCAGCCTGAATGAAATGAACAAATCAGTAAGAGAACATAAAATATGAAATAGCTGAGAACACATTGTTCAAACGTATTTTTTTAACTTATAAAATATTCTTTGTTTAATGTAATAAAATATTCAGTGTATGTTGAAATCAGTTCGATGCAGGAAGCTAGAGTCCTTACAAATTGCTCTTTATAACTATACAATATGCAAGCATTATTTTTTTGATAGAGAAATACAATAAATACTTTGGTGCTGTCCATGGTGCTGAAAAGCACTTATCCCATGTTATGCTTGTTTTTTTTAAACAAGGTTGGAATGAGTAATGTGAGATTACTGTCAGTGGTTGCAGACTTTGATTAAAATAAATTTTAATGCTGAATGTAAATCTTAGCAATAGCGGCTTATCTCTGCAGTGTACTGTTTATGTCTAAAGGTAATTGGAAAATAAATGAATGTGAACAGATGTAAAATGACCATGGCTATGTACAAAAGATCTAATCTAAAATAAAGTAGAAGTAGAATTCTAAAGAAAAGGAAATATTTGTATAGCACAGTCCATGCACAAGGCAACACAAAGAGCTTAACAAAACAAGAAAAACAACATTAAAAACAACTGCATTAAAATAATAAAGCATCTCTGTGCATTAGAGTGAAGGAGCAATATTTTAGTTGTATGCACAGCATACAACAAAGAAATGTTTCATTGGATTTGAACATTTGTCAGAGTAGACGCATGTCTCACAAATGTGAGAATTCCAGATTTTAGCTGCATATACCTGAAATTGTGCCTCCCCAAGTTTAGTCCTGCTCTGAGCAGCAGCAGGAGACTCTCTGCTCGTCAGGGTCTGAGTTGGTTCATATGGCACCAACATATCACGGATGTCCCATGATGCGAGGCCATGGAGACTTGAAGAGCTACTTTAAAGTCAATTGTCTGAGCCACAGGAAAGTGATCGAACTTACTGGTTCTAGTCAGTCCTCAACTTTTGAATATACTGCAGCTGTTTTACAGCTTGTTTAGAGAGTCCAGTGAGAAAACTTACAAACCTATTGAAGACACATGCATGGATCTCCAAGTCTGCTTTAGACACTATTTTATAAAAATTTTTAGATGGTAAAAATCTGCTGATGTCACTGATTTGATGTGGCTGTTAACATTTAAGTCCATTATTACCCAGACCTACAACACAGTTTCTCAACTAAGCACGTCCTGTCTGCTAGATAAGACCTAAACCAACTCAGACACCCACCATTCTTATAGCCCAGTGTTCTTCAACCCAAGCAGGTGAGGCATGGCACAACTTTCTCATTGAAAACAATCACATGGCACCCCACCAGTTGAAAGTGATACAAAAATGAAACAAGGCAGCCTTTATTAACAATTCAAGTCATTGTCATGTGTATAACATAGAATAACAAAACAAGAGCAACAAAGTCATTCTAATCTTCTCTTTCTGTTCAGTGTTTTGACCAAGTAGGTGCTATTGGATAATTTTCAAAGGCACATCAAACATCCTATCAAGGAACACCAATGTGCCATGGCACACTGGTTGAAAAACATTGCTCTAGTCTCTGTAAAAGGATCAATGGTCAACGGTGTCAAAGGCAGAACTAACCTAACAGGATTAAAAGCGAGACTTTGCCTGCATCAGTGTTCAGCCAGATGTTGTTTCTTCACAAAACAGTCTCAGTGCTGAGGTCTAAAGTTGGACTGGAACATATGAAATGGGTTGTTAAGAAAATGTTTTGTATATTGTTGGAAGGCCATTTTTTCAAGGATTTTCCAAATAAATGGAAAATTTACAAGATACATTTACAAGAGATACATTGGAAAAACTGTGCCAGACTACCCCAGTGTGCACCAGGGTAGTACACACCAGAGTTCTTGCCACTGCGACATTTTTCAATTGTCGTCCCATTTGGGATTAGGCAATAATTCTTAAGTGTCGCGACATCCAGACTGTTCTCTTTTAGGAAGGGGTTGATGACTGCAGTTTTCAGGGCCTTTGTGAATGTTCCAGATTGAAGCGACATGTTTACAATCTGTGTGAGTGAAGGTAACAGACTCCTGAGAGGGTAGTACATCTGGGCAGCATGTGGAGGAACTCAGACTGGAGCTAACTTCTTGGAAGGTTGTACCATCTACAGGTACATTGAGTAAACTCAAAAAGCCTTGCTGTGTGTTGGATTGAAATTTGTGTTATGGAGATTATTTTCATGAGATGACATTTGGATGTGTAGGTTAGTTCAAATGCAAACAGAGCAGGGTTTGTTAATCACTAACTGCTGAGAACCTGTAGATCACCACTGGTGCCTTTTATAATATTCTATAATAATAATATCTATTGAAGCACTTTGGGTTACACTGCATCCATTGTGCTTTATAAATAGATTTAATTGATGGATTGATAATACAAAAAAATCAGAAACATATTTATTTTCCTTAGCACCCAGTAGCACACAACTTATTTTTGAATATCTCAAACTTAACCTGGAGATTGGACATGCGCCATTTCTGCTCGGCCCTCTGGCTCTCTAGCTTCTTTGCCCTGACTGACAGAGTCAGCTTTTGTCCATGGAGCCTTCTGCTCATTATTAACCTTTTCAACCTTCACAGGGGCAATGGTGTCTCTTCAAAACACAAGAGGTGAGGAGAGATACAAAAGTAGAACAAGTAAAAAGCTAAATCTCAGAAATTAATGTGTTACTTTTACTGTGAATATGTGAGTAGCCTCAAGCTATTCTGGTTTATTGGAATCTTTGCTTTAGCTAAACTTCTTTACCATCCATTCTTTCCCATTTATGAAAAATTAGAATTTGTCTTTAAGGCCGAAAGTGTGAGAGGGAACAGGGACAGACATGGCAGCTTTAACGGATAACCTGAGACCTGTAGATTCCACATAAAAGATGTGAGTGCCTTTCAAAGCCAATCGTTCTCAGATTCACCTTATCTTTGAGAAGGCAGGCACAAGTCTCTCTGTGATCTAATAAAAGAAGGACGGCACACAACACACAAATCTGTGATCACTCACTTTTTGTGACTGTGAATGGTGGGAATTAGTATTTTTTGTAAGTAAATATGCGACAAAGTGAGTCTTACAACTCCACTTGTCCCTTTGTGTACACTCATGGTTCGACAAACACATACAGGTTCTGTAAAATACACTCTCATATCCTGGGCCTCATAAGTTTGTCAGTTCCATGTACTCACACATTCTTATACATACATTCCATTTTAAAGCATTTAACTTTGAAAAAAACCTTAAAAACACCAAACACCAACACATTGTAAGCGTAAAACCTATTTATTCATTGTTTAAAGGGAAGAACTCTGCTTCTAACATACCTGATTCATGCAGCACCAGATTAAAGGGGAGGGCAGTAGAGCATTTTCTGGTTTCAAACCTCATTAGAGTGAGACCTCTCTCTGGCTCCGCCCATTTAAAGGAGGAGTTTCCAATTAACCTGTTTTAGGAGTTTAATGTTCATTTGTGTTATTGTTACTGTGTTTATGCTATGTTACTGTCTGTGCAGTAATTGATTATCTTTTATGTCTACAGATACATGTTGTTGAGTATTAAAGCATATTCCAGCTGAGTGGGAGGAGCCAATCAATTTAGGCCATGTATACTGTAAATGCCAGGTGTGCTGTCTGTTCGGGGAAAAGGATTCGCTCTCCATGTTGTCCTTGGAGATAGACCATGTACCTTTTGGGAGCACTGTAAATAAATCTTCACCTTTTTGTGACAGGTTTTGGGCCTTTGTATTTGTTCTTCTGCCACTTGGACTACTCATGCTACACTATCTCACAAAATACATTTAAAAAACTGCCATATCAAATTAAAGGGGCATGAGTTTAACGCTGTGTTAGGAAGTGAGTGTACTGCCCCAACTCCAAGTAATATTAGTCTATTTGTTTGCTAAAATGTAACATATTTGGGTTTTGAATTATATTAACATAACAACTATAATCACAATATAAATAGAAGGTAATAAAACATTAATATTTCTTTGGTTCTAAATAGCTTACATGAAACAAATAGTGCTTCAAAAGGAATCACTCATCAGTAATTCAAAGCTTTGTGTGAAATTGTTGCGAGTAGCCAATTCCTTTCTCTTGTTTTCATTTGACTCTCACTCAGTCTCTTCCCCCTTCGTTCCAGCCGCACTCAAAGTAGGCCAGCTACTTGGAGAGATCAAAACTGACAGGTCACTATTCTAAAACAAGCTGGAGGAGAGAGAATGAGGAGTAAAAGAAACAACCAAATGATCAAGAGGAACAAGCATGAAAATGGTGAAGGACTGTGAAAAAACGCAATAGCAGATTCCAAAACTAGGAGGACTTACGAACATGTTTAGTGCCGCTCTGAAAGCAACACTAGCTCCTAGAGGTTTGGATTCAGAAAAGCCCCTTGAGACGCAGCGTCTTGTTTTCGAGGGGAACAAAAAGTTGGTACACTACATGTTAGACAAACCAGATGAAATAAAAAATATCTATTTCTAATGTTGTGATGAATCAGTATGCTTTCAAACAACAACAAAAAGCACAGGAGCACAGGAGATGATGGCTCCCCACAGTCCCATAAAGCTCACTCCATGTCCAAACAGCAAGAGCTAAACATTAACATAACAAAAAGGCTCAATCAAACCCTTTATCGACTTGCATAGGAAATGATTCTACATGTTATTAGAGTATACTATCACACATTTATTTGAGCCAAAAAGGTCTAATCTGAATGAAAAGATACATGTTAGGTTAAGCACTGATCCTGAAATGTGTGCTGTGGCCAAGTACATATTTCTGTACTTCTTCTTTCATGAAGAATTTGAGCAGTTTTCCTGTTAGCTCCAGACATGCTACAACAGAGCTTTGACTTCTAAATAATGACTTGTCTCTCATAGATTATTTCATAAACACACAAATACATGTAGTTGAACACATTCATTAAGTTATATCCAGAGCATAAAGTAGTTTGAGCTGTGGCAGAGGCTTCTCGGCTGAAGAGCTCACTGCAGTCACAGAATAAAAGCCATAAAGCCACAGTATAAAGGCAGCACTAAGGCGGAGAGAAGGGGTCCCTTGGGTGTGGGCAAGAGTCGCAGAGAGACAGAGAGAGCACGGCTTTATCCACACATCATCCTATCCCTCACTGTGCTGACATGTAATACATTTATAATGCACATGAGGAGCGGCGCTCACATGCACAAACAACATCCGGATGTGTTGTACTTACATACTACTGTACAATGCATTTACATACAGTGAGTGGGATAGAAATACAGGCTGACAACAAATACAAATGGCTTGGAATATTGTATAGTAGCATTTTTACACTTTTCCCTTGAGTCACTACAGAATAATATAATCCCTATCATATATACATATATTTGCATTCTGAATCTAACCTGACATGGGACAAGATCTTTGTGTCACTATAACAATAATCCCAGTGAACCCATGTTAAATGTATTATTCAAAGTCAAGCACTGCAATACATACAAAGAAAACATGTGATAGCAACAATTTTAGTATACTGCAAGAAAAATAATACATTCCTTCTTCAGAAATTAGTATTAACAAGTCCCAGTAAAAGCTTCTTATCCAAAGTGAACTGTGTTAAATAGCTTTGGCAGCAGAACACGATCTGACATGCGATCCATGCATAGTGCTCTTCACACACTCACAGAGAGGTGCATACACATGTTATTTCCATGATATTTCCTCACAGCTGAGGGTCTTCCTGCTGCTCGTGTTTGATGCTGATGAGATGCCGTACATCTGTCAGAGGAGGAGAGTCCCAGTGGGACCCCTCAGCCTCGCTCCTATCAGCATGATGTCATTCTCTCTTCCTGTCACACCCTCCTCCATTAACTGGTCCTCCACACGCCATTGTCTCTGCCCTTTCTCACAACCACACCACCAGACACCATCAGCGTCTCCTTTTTACAGGCCATTCGGATAAGTTATTACAATTCGTCAAATTAAGACCACTATCTGGCAAAATAACTGAAATGCTATAAGATCAATAAATTGTTCAATAAGAAATTTCAAATCTATTGTTCAATAACTGCCCCTTTTGGTGCAAAACTTTTAGAATCAGAATCATTTGTATTGCCATCGTAAGTGTGTATTGGATATTTGATTTTAACTATGGACCGTATTGTATTGTGTCCTTAATAAAGATTAATAATAATAATAATAATAACAGAAAGTCAAAACTAGGAATTTGGTATCAAAAATAGATATAAGGGCATGCATAAAAAGTCCTATACAAATTCAAGTATATAAACAAACACAATAGACAATGACCAGAGGTATGATGTTATAAAGTGACAGAAGTAACAAGTGATGATTGTAATTGATTGTAATGTCATTAGTGATGTGATATGAAGAGTTCATGAGTCCAACTGCAGAGGTGAACAAACAATAACTATCCATAGACAGGTTTACTATGAATTATACAGAGTGAGCCTGAGGATGTTTGTAGAACCAAACAGTGACTGACATATTTACACCACACGACACATTCATAGCATAATATATGTGATGATTGAGAGGCAGTCTGATATGGAGTTGAGCCTAATCTCATTTACAAACATTTCTCCCAGCTTTCTAACAAAAGGCGAACGCACAAATGCAGATGCAGCAGAACATCCAATTCATTAAGATCAAATGTCTTGTGTCAAAATTGAAAGCAGGGTTATGATCAGTGCAGTTGTTTGTATTGCCACTTCTCAGGAATGCTCTGTCAAGTCTCTGCAATATCATCCTCACTCATTAAGCAGTGTTGGGGACATGTTTCCTCCTCCGCCCATATATTCCTCCGATGGGGGATCAGGCTCTTAGTATTGGCTGTGGTTGAAGCACGCACCTCAGTGAGTTCACCTCTTGGCTGGACTGCAGCTCCTACAGTCTACGCGTGAGTCGATGTGTGTGAGAAATAGAATATAACAAACGACTTGGTTGTTTTTGTTGTCATGATATAAGGTGGCATGCATCATTATGTGCTGTTCATTTGCCAGGAAAGTTTGCATGAAAGCTATTCTTAAACCAGACCTTTTGCATAAATATGAGAGGAAGAGGGTTTGCCAAATCATGGAATCTAAGAGGTTTTTGAGTTTTGACAAAAAGTATGCATTAAAACAAATGCACAATTTTATGTTTGTTCAGCACTAGGGAATTCAACACACAATATTGTGAATCAAAATTCATTTCAAAAGACTGCATTTATACATTACATTCTCAGCTTTCAGCTCATTCAGCAACCCTCCACCTCGCCATCACCTCAACTGTGGCTCAATGTTCCTTACTTCAGCTTTCCACCACCACCACCACCACAGTTTAGATCCCCGGGGATTTTCCATTTCATAATCTTTCTTTCAATATGGTTATTCAGATGTCCCATAACACACTTCAATAAATATTACTGAAATATTTGTTTGCAAGTGCAAAAAATGATACATATGGTATGCAATAGAAATTGTACCTATTTAAATAATGTACACCAAACATACATCATTTTCTCTTTTGGTAGGCAGAAGAGAATACTGTATGTGATGTTTGTGTTCTTTGATTTTGTTTTTGCATTTTTGTATATAAATAAATAACAATATATGGATCCCAGTTCCTTATCAATTTGATTTGGTGTCATATACAGTAAGTAATAACATTTTTACAACACAAAAATGTTGCACTGAAAATGTTGACTTCTAGTCAACGAAGAATCAACAGCCGCTCTGTCATATGAAGCCGCGAGACTGAGGCTGAGTACTGGCTCGCTCCCATCACAAAGCTCTCCGATTAATGGGACATATCCAACCAGCAGCATTCTGTGTGCCAAATATGATTTCTGCCATTTGTCCAATGTACACTGGTGTATTTCACAATATAAGTGAAATATACCACTGACATCAGTTCAGAATAATACCACCTTCCTAAAAGATCAATAGATATAGTTCATTAAATTTGCAATCTATGAAAACATTATCCAGTTACGTAAATGTATCAACATAGTGATACATGCATCTGTCGCCACAGTGGCCAGTGACTGGCCAGGGATGTTGTAACTGAGTAAACACACAAATACAAAATCTGGTGTTTTTTAACTTCTATCTTCTGACCCGAGTTTTTGATTTCGTATGGATCAATGAGCAGAGCAGCAATGGCATGACAGAATATAGAAGAGCATGGACTTGTCTCTTTTATAACATTGTTTAAGATCACTGTACTACATAGATAGAACTGTGAGTGTAAGTAAGTAAGTCATCTTTATTCATATAGCACCTTTCACAGACCAGAGTCACAAAGCACTCTACAAATGTGGAAATTTGTCTCTCACTCCACACAGAGATGGGAGCGGGGTCAGATCTATTGTACGTGTTTCTAGTGGCAAGGGAAACCTACGAAGACACAGGGAGAACATGCAAACTCCACACAGGAGTGTTAATCACTGTGCCACCGTGCCGCCAAAAATGTCAATGTTTTCTCTATCAAGAGTTGAAATGTTTGGTTGTTTATGACTGGACATAAACAACCAAACATGTTGTGTTCTGGCTGTACTAACTCACTATATACTGTATATAGTAGCACACAATCTGTCTCCGTGACGATAAGTGACATGTGATACTGATCATGGGTCTGCCGTCTCCGTCAGAGGCTCTCACAATTATAGGTCTCACAGCTATATTTTTTCCATTTCTTGTCACTTTCTCTCCGTGTTCCATGACACACGACACCTATAAAAATTGAAATTTCAAATCAAAATTACCTCTCTGTCTGCCTGTAATGATATCATTTTTGCTTCTTACCACGACTGGCTTAATACAATTTTATGTGTCTGGTACATGCTATTATCATGAAGGGGAAATTGTAAAATATGTTACTTTCCTCTGCAGATAATATTCCAATCCTGACTATAGTGCATAAGTATTGAAAATAATATCTGGTAAATTTGTCCACACGATTATTTGATATAAAAGTGAATCTATTTCATTGATGAAAAGGAATTACTTTTGGATTTTCAGTCCAATTTAATTACATTACATTAATAAAAAAGCATATATATATTATATTTTATTCAGGGGCAACAATGGCTCAGTTGGTAGTGCAATGGCCTTTGAGCCTGAAGGTCGTGGGTTTGAGCCCACCACGAGAACTACTCCCCCGACTCCTACTCATGTCTTTTGTAATTGTACACTTAACCCAGCTTTGCCTGAAGCCCTTGCTGAAAGATCAGGGGTGCAGCTCTGACTGCCACGCTGCCCTTTATCAAATACCCACAGTTTTCAGAATCAAAGAGAAAAGTAATTGAGAGAAATGGAAAGACAACTTTAAAAAAGAGACGATCGGGAATAAGCCGGAAGAGGGTGGAGGGTTGTCACGTTTAGAGGATTCTAAAATGTATTCACATCATATTCTCTGAAGAGCATCATCAAGCTGCTACATCCTGATTTGTCATTTAAATTACTCACCCTTAAAGCTGGGGTACCAACAATTCAAATCACAAAACATGGTATGTAGTAAAATCCATCCAACTAATGACTCTTTCTCAAAACAGTTCTATCTAATTTTCTCGTTCATGTGTTTTTAGATCAGATTTTTCAGACATAAAAGTGAAAAAGAGACGACCACCCTCGGCCAATCAGCTCTCTGCCAAATACATCAAATAGTGACTAACAACATGGCTCAGTCTCATGCAAAACATGTATAATGTATAAAGTTCCTCAGCCTACATTGGCAGTACGATAGTTGAGTCCAAAACAACTTGTCAGATACAATTAAAGTTATACAAAAATATGCTCACAATATAGTTCCTGTATGCATATAGAGGCGTATATAGCCCCAGAAGAGAAGCAGCACTGGTGGGAGCGGTGCAGACCTCGCTCCTCTCCGGCCTCCTGCTGTCTGTGTGAATGCATAATGGCCAAAGCATAACATGGCCTGACTAACCATGAGAGAATGGAAATTCAATTTGTTTCACAGCACGACTTCAGCACATCCCACACTGTATACCAAATAAGAAAATGCATTTAGAGGAAAATAATACATGTGGTTACAGCTTCGCACTAATGTTTGTACTACTACTCTGGCGAATCAAAATCACACATTGGGGAAGGTAAAGTGAAGTGACTGCTTATTTAAGTGTGGGTTTGTTGCGGTACTCTCCTGTTGAAATAAAATGATGTAACAGTCAGAAATGGGATCTAAAATGGTGCGCGCTCCTGGCTAACCCTCTGAGCTCCGCCTCCTTATCCCATCAGAACAGTTTAAGGCTTAGCTCGCTGGCGGCCTAAGAACCAGCCTCAAGATCAAAGTCAGACACCTCACCGCGCCTTTGGTTTCATTAGACCTTGTGATCCCAGATTATTCACCACTTCAACAAACTTGTCACGCACCATTCAGAAAGAGCGTGAAGTATATGTTTGGAGCTATGGAGGATCAAAAATGACTCAAATCTTTGTTATTTCAAAAAGGTTTCTTTCTCAGCTTTGGTCAATAGCACAAAACCTCCGGTTAAGGGGAGCTGCCTTCCATACATGTAATTACAAACTCCAAAATCAATAAGCCATTTCATGTGTGGGAGAAACCATGAAATCCATTCCACAAAACAAAGTCATGGCCTGTCAAAAACACAGTAATACAGAGCAAGCCAACAACCCTTTTTAAGCCATATGAATAGTAATTAGTAAACTACTGAAGTTTGAAATATCACAAATATCACTAAATATTGCATACCCATATGAGCAAATCTGGTGCGTGTTTGGGAACCCCAGAAGTAACAGTAAATCTTTAGAAAGACGCTAATGTGAAGAATAGGAATGCTCCGTCCTTTTTTTCTCTATTTTTATTATTTTTTTCATTGTTTCAATTTTGTTATTGTTAAAAATCACTTTAAATAAGTGTATTCCTTTTTTAACAAGATGATATCACTGTATTTTTATGTGAAGATGTCTTATTATTTATATTGCCCTTGATACAATGTAAAGTGATTGTCTTTTTGCATTTAAAAACAATTAAAAACATTTTGAAATAAAAAAAATAATAGAAAAACCTAACTGTTGTATTGAAAGTTAGACAAAATGTAAATTGTTAATATTGTTAATAATAAGGTATGTTCTGATACATTCTTATACATAATCAATGTGCAGGAATGAGGTTTATAGAGTTTGTAAAAAGGGTGCTGTATGAATGATATATATTCTAACATATTCTATGCTCGGTACGGTTTTGGCACTTTGAAATGCATGGCGTATACAGAAGGGAATTCAAATTGTGAAGAAAAAAAAAGAAATTCCCCCGGGGGTCTACTCTACAGCCTGGTGATGGTGGAAGCTGAAGTGATGAGGGTTCCCTGAGAAGCTAAAGCTGTGAAGACGAAGTTTAAATGTCATGCTAAAGCTTTGCAGGACCACAGTCATTTCACAATTTGCAATACTTCACTTCCACCAAGAACTTTTAGAGGCATGCTTTCAAGATTCAAGGTTGAAGGTGACTTTATTGTGCCCATGGGTAGATGCATTTAAAAAGAGAGAGACTTGGAATCTACACAAAAATATATATTCAGAAAAATCACATTTACACAAAGAACAATAAAACGAATAAGCAAATAAAATAAGTGGTCAAAAGGTGCTTAGCCTGGACTCTAGAACTAATTTCCGAGTAAAAACCCAAGATAAGAATTATGCTTTGGCACATTATGGAAGACTTACCAAAATGTTGACTGAATATGATCATCAAAAGTACAGCATATAGACATGTATAGATGCTCTTTTGGATTGTGAAAACTGGAATATGAATTTCCTATTGGCTTCATGGTGCGGTTCCCAAACGGAGTAGAGAAGCTGTGATTTCCTTACATTTCTAGCAATCCAGACGTTGGCTCAGAAACCTCTGGCACCAACCCAAACTTGACAGATTTCCAGAATAATTAGACTAAACAACAGTTGGGTTATTCAGGGAAGGAGGGGATGCAAATGATTGTAGTGTTTTGTAGAATATGATTTATACAATTGGTTGGTTTAAAGCGCCCTCCCAAGCCTTTATATTAGCTGCCTGGCATAAGCAGATACATGAAAAAGACCAATTAGTTGAAGATAATTGTCCTAATCAGCCATTCTGAGCCTGAAGCGGCATTTAAACCATGAATGCTTCTCTGATCTTTTACTATTCTTCAAATACAACTATTAGACGATTGGGACAACGGCAGAAAGCCTATCTTCCAGACTTCAACTCAGCAGCATACAGCCCATAATTCTGACACATTGAGGAAAATAGTGACTTGTTTTCTTGCTGCTACTGCTTTCCCCCAAGAAAATATTTTTTTTAAACAGCAGGTTTGGTCCTTTTTCTACAAAAACTTCACTCATAAAATAGAAAAATAAAGGGCTGTGGTGAATGATTATTTTGATAATTGATTTGTTGGCTAAATCTTCTTTCTATAAATCAATTAGTTGTTCAGATCCTTTTTTATACATGTTGAGTTAATTCTGCAGTTATTATAGAATTATCTGAGTCATAAAACCTCTTTGCATTATGTTTAAGTATGTTAGGTTCAAAAACTATTTATTGATAACTAAAAGAGTTGACAACTATTCACATAATGGATAAGTTGCAAAAAAAAAAGCCTTTGAAAAATCCCAACCGTTTTGAACTCGCCGCCTGACGTACAACCGAGGCTCCACTGTGTACATACGACTGTTAGAAATTCATGAGCAGCACAATATCGGAGTTAATTTATATGCGGAAACCAACAGAGAGTTGCTTGATGAATTATACAGCGCAAATGCGAGCCACAGAAGACAGATGAGTGAAATTAATGGCAGATGCCGTTCTGGAGCCTGGCCTCAGCTGGGGTCTGCACAGGGCGCAGGAGAAGCAGCTATCACACAGAATGAACAAGTGACATCAAGACGCAATTTATGAGCCAATGTGAAGCCAATTTAAAAAGCAGGCTTTCCTTTTAGGAGCAAATCTGCCCCAAAATCTGCACATCTCTATTTACATGTTGTGGGGAGTCTATCCTGTGAGATGTGTTTGAAACAAGTTGAATGAAAGCTCTCTGTGAACGATGACTGCAAGGGCTGTTGAATAAAAGATCCAAACTCTGTATGAAATGTTAATAATGCATTGCTTTGTGTGTATTTGTTTTTATGTGTCATTAGAGAGAATATGATTTTAGGGGAGTATCCAATGTATAGCCCATTGTGGCAATATCATAAATTAAGAATAATTCAATAGAAAGAATCGTTCGTTTTCTTGTATACGAATAATGGCTTGTTCATTTGTTCATTCATTTGTGCTAGTATAATGTGAGAATATAATAATGTA
>JAPMNZ010937702.1:0-20366 GCA_029875035.1 Pomatoschistus microps | reverse complement strand
CACGAAGCCGAGGCTCCAGGCCCCCGCCAGGTCCAAGAGCCAGACCCCAGGACCCAGAGGAGACACGAAACCGAGGCTCCAGGCCCCCGCAGCTGTGGTCACAAGCACAACCTAAAGCCCAGTTAAAGCGGGCCTCGTTATTAGATCTGTGTTTTAGTTGTTGTGTGACCGCGGCAACTGAGCTTGAGCACGGTTAAGGGAGGTGGACCTGAGCATGGTTGTAAAGCCAAGATGAGGGTGATGGGGGAGTGGGGGATGAGTTGTGTTGTGGACGTGATGTTGTGCGTCACATTAAGTCTTCTCCCGGCCGTGGTCGAGGGTCGCTTCAGGGCCGACAGAATGTGTGTCCTAAGGGGTATAAGTCCCTTCTGTTAAGATTCACAGTCTATGTTTTTGACCCTCGCTTACACATTTTGCTGCTAACACTTTGGACGCTCAAGAATCAGACTTTATTCAGTGACCAAAACACACCAACAAGAGCCGCGTCTCCACCGCAGGAACTACAGGGTAAGTTTCCAGGGCCAGCCCCGTCGGTGCGTGTCTCCACTGCAGGAACTTTCCCCAAAGGACCATTTACAGGAACTTTTACGGGGCCCAACAGAGTCCCTCCTCCATGGTATGTACTCGGTTGGGCCCTGGTGGGACTTGCAGCAAAAAGCAGCAGAAAGCAGCAAAGCAACCGGCATTAGCCTAGCAGCATTAGCCTAGCAGACACCACTGGAAACAGCAAACAACAGCACAGTGATTCAGACGGCGTTTGAGGCATCGCGGGGAAATGAAATAATATATTTAGACACACTCCAAAACATGACGTGAAAAGTTTTAGATTGAAGCAGGACCATAAAAAAAATCAAAGACAACCGGAGCGGTCACAAACGTAAAATAAACAAATGGGTTTGGCGTAATGAGGTTCGCTTATGACGTCGCCAGGTGGTCCTACTCTGCAGTGGAGACACGGACTGAGAGGGTTGAGGGAGAGGAAGGTTCCTGTAAAGTTCCACCCCGCTCCTATAACTAGGAACTCCTGCGGTGGAAACGCGGCTATTCACTTGAATTCTGCCAGGCTCCGGTCGCTCTGCCCATACGCCACACTTTTCACTCTTTCATTCTCATTCATTAATTTCTCAGGCTCAGGTTTGTGCCCACACTTTGTGAGTGAGTCCCCTAAGTTGCCGCACATTGGAAAAAGACAGATCTCACACTTGTACACATTGATTCCGATTGCAGTGTGCGAATGTGTTTATGTTTACATTCTTCGCTTTTTGAAAAATGTATGTTAAAAAAATATATATTTTTTGACACAATGTGCTAATAACAGGAATTTGCTACAGTGAATATTGTTTAACAGGTGTTTTCTGAAAATCAACCTGTGAAACCAATATATGATTTGTCTATTTGTTATATTTTGCGCAAATGCGTTATATCTCAATTTCCTGGGAAATTCCCTCCTGCCATTTTGAAAAAAGTTGGCAGGAAGGAAGTGATCGCACATACAGCATTATAACTTTCAACAGTGGACATATATTATATTTACAGTCTATCTATGGTTTGAAGTGTTTGATTCGCTGATCTGTTTTGGTGAATCAACAACTTTGTAAAGTCCTCTGAGGTAACTACTGTTGTGGTTTAGGTTTATACAAAAATAGATTGGGAATAGAGAATATTTGTTTTGTCATTGGAAGTCACAAACTACTATTTGTTTTGGCATACATAGGACAATGATAATTGGCTTAATCAACATGATACTTGGCTCTATCTCACTGTTCCTCTCATGAGTCTGTCAAATTATATTATCTTTATTATAATTCTTAATTTCACATTGACAAGTGAAAATACAGTATAGTTATAATGGCAAAAGTGTTAGTTTTGTGCAACATGGCGTAGATTGGCGCTGCGTCATAGTCCCTGCAGCAAACCCTTGTGTCCGTTGTCAATGCAGGACAGAGAATGAAACCTTAGACACCAAGCCAGCTTAATATTTGATTAGATAATACCTTCTTTATTCACAACTCTAACAATGAAAGGTTGGGCACAGGAGCCTATTTATTTTTCACCACCAGTTTTCATTTCAACACATTTCAACATGACAAAAAAAAAACAAAAAAAAACTTGATTTGACCTGAAATATTGAAAAACACAAAGATCATCTTCTTCATGCGTCTTCATCCTTATCTTTGCCCTTGCCTTTCTTGCCTCCTCTGCCTGTTTTCTTGTGGAAGTAACATTTGGCCAGCATACTTATACATCTGGTAAACTCTCTGAAGTTGATCTCTCCATCATGGTTCTTGTCCAGCTTATCCATGGCCTCGTTTATGTCCTCTGCATTGATCTTGTCCTGGAACACACAAGAACATTAAATGTAACTTCCCATGTAAAATAAAAACATACTTCTCCACACATGTCTGAGTGGAGAAGTATCTGTCCTTTGACCAAAGTGAAAGATGGATTTTCAAAAAGGCCTAAGTATGTTAATATGTACTGTATGTAATTTTAATTAAGGTAATTGACTGTTTTATTTTCATTTCAAATACATCCATTTGGTCAATTTTGTCATTTCATCAATCAATGTGAACAAATATGCCCTCTGTGAAATTTCTTACATTTTTGTTTTTCTCCACTGTTTTGTTGTTTTGGAGTTGTTTTTTTTCTAAGGATTGAATATTGTTATTTTTTGTTCTTTCTTTGTTTGAATTGTTTGATTCTTTGATCTGTTGTTGCCGATCGACAACTAAAGTCTCTGAGGTGACTGCTGCTGGGAATTGGGCTAAAAAAACACGTAATTGATGTGAACAAATAGGAATACTCGGATGGTCGGTCAAATTGATGTCTGGTTCACTTCCGGACGTTCTGGAAAGTCTTCATTTGTGAATATTATGTGAAAGTACCAAACAAGTGTAAACAAGCCCACTGTTTCCATTAGCTTGTTTCTTTTCAACCCAGATCAGTGATTAGAGGAGTTGGAGCTGCTTTATTGAAACCCTTTTTAAAACTGTGTATTTGTTTTCATTTGTTTTGTTTTATTTGTTTTTTGTTTATTGTGTGCACACGTTTTAAAGTCTGTTTGACCAATAAGTGTGCACACGCCCTCACATCTATAGTTTACACTTATACCCTAATAACATGAATCAAATGGTGCTCTGACATCATTAATGATTACTGTTGATTTCAGATTATGCAGAAGTCCACACATATGAGAACGCAACTAATGAAGTGAACCCATTATTCTCATTCAGGCTGATGCCAAAGAGAAACAAAACTAAAAATGATGTTATAAAATGTAATAGATCATTAGGCAATAATTGAAGAATACACTACTTGAAATGGGATATGGATCAAAATAGGTCCCATTATATTGCTTTGAGCAGGTAGTAATATTGAAAACCTGGTATCTATTAAAATGTTCAAAAATATCGTGTTTTGAACTGACAAAGCACCACAAACATTTGAATTCTACCTTCAAATCTTGACTCTGTATCTCTTTCTCCAGCAATGATTTGAGCTCGCCTGTGCTCAGTTGCCCCTTCTTGCCTCCTTCTTCCTCAGCAGCGTACTCCATGAAGACTTCCACCATGGATGTAATGATCTGCTCCAGACGAGACATTCTGCAAACACACACCGTAGCTACATTTTTTAATCCAAGGATGCTTTCTTGATTTCTTGTTGCATCATGTCTGAATAACTTACCTTTTGTTATTGTTGTGAGAACACGCCTGCAGCTGTTGTAAGTTGTGGAAGATTGAGTGGATGCAATACAAGGCTGTGGACCGGTCTCCTCTTAAAGACCTGAGGACGGCCCATTCAGACACATAGCAGCTGTGATTCATGCTTGGGAAATGTGTGTGAAACTCCGCCCTCAGAGTAACTTATCCGCTCATGAATACTATACTGGAAAATGCATTATTCATTGTGACTTGAAATGTTCGAGTTGAAGTAAGAAAAAATGTACATGCTAAATATACACAACATTTTCAGTGATTGGTGCTGAGAGAGCAATGTAAACACATGGAAAATTACAGTCACAGGGGCGTGTCTGTGTGGTCAGAAAAGCCGAAAACTGAACCAGACAGACTTGCTATTTGTGGATACTACAGTATACATGGTATCCTAGGTAACAAAGTATTTCCGACTTTGCCCATGTAAATATCCAAACTTCTCAAGAAAAATACTTTGGATCCATGAGGATATGAAACCAAATAATAATAATAATAATAACAATTGTGCAAACGTGCTGATTCCAAAGCAATTTTTGTGTATTAGTCTTATGTTCTTGAGTAAATGTTTTGTAGACTTTACCAAAAATGTTAAAAATGCCACAAGACAGGATTGAACAAGTTTTTACTGTGAGAGCGATACAATGGTACACAATTAAAGGTAAGTGTTTCTCGTGATGTTACCTACAAAGTTCCATAGTAAAGTTGTAAATATCTTTCATTTTTTCAGTCAGAGGAATTGTTTTTTTCTTACCTTCCCCCATTGCAAATCCTATGATTCTTTACTATTCTTCCCATGAGACCAAATCAAATCAACCAAATAAAATTATAGTGATACAAAAAATCTGTTCCATGCACAAAAAACACTAATACACATTTTGAAAAAGGGGTTGGGCGAAGCAGACACTTATTTGTTTTATATTTAAAGGCACAGTATGTCATTTTGTCCCCCAGATAACAGGTTTTCAGAATATACATGATGATGTCCATGATATTTATGTTGTTTCAAAGAGATTATCCAATCAGAACGCATTAGACAGACATCACAGACAGTACGATACTGTCAACAAAAGTTCAACTGTAATGACATTATTAGACAAGTATTCACAACAGCAGTTGTCTTTGGAAAATTATCAATTTGTCAGCAACAGAAAGCACATAGGAGCCATTGGTTCATAAGGAGGACCAATGTCCGTAAATGTTAATAAATGTCTATAAAAGTGCATATTATGTACAGTTCCTTTAATTCATATGACATCTTTCTGTCATAGATGTAAAATGTTCCTTTTTTAAACGATTGCAGGATGTTGGCTGTAATTCTGTGTTTGGATGAATTTACGGACTCATCATTAGAAGTGAACACCGCACTCACACTGAGGCTTGACTGAAGTAAAAGTATGTAAAATATTTACAGGTATAGTCCCTATAACAGTGACAATTACAACATCATAATAACATGTCAAATGCTTTTTTCAATAGACCTTTTAACCAGCTACAGTACGTCAAACACCTCTCTGACAAATCCTCATTCTTCGTACCTTTATGTAACTCAAGATCCATCCCACCCACAACTTCCATCTTCTCTTTCCCCTTCTGTCTCCCGCTAAGTCTTTCAAATTGGACACTTTCGCTTATTGGACACTATCAGATTCTCTTTGCAGGAGACGCAGCCATAAAGGGAGCGAGGCCAGTGTTTTGTCCAAATGTCCAGGGGAGCAGAGGTGAAAAATAACATCTTGAATACTTACATTACAGACAGGACAGGAGTACAGGCAATTATGTAAGTGCACATGCTTCGCTTAATATCCAGTTAAAAGCAATTAAAGGGCAGGTCATGTATACACTAAAACATGGTTAAGATGTGTCTACGTTTTGACTCAATATCTAGCATAGTTTGGCCTATTCTTCAAGTTTAGTGAAGTTTATAATGTGCTGCAGGTTCTGACATAGAGGGAGTTACCACGGCAACTACAGTAACGTGGACAAAGCTCGTCTCATGCTCAATGGAATTTGTTGAAATATAAAGCCTTTATCTTGCTGATTGAAACTTTAAACTCTCAGACAACTCCTTATATTAATACATTATGTTTGAATAGTATGACTTCACATCAAAGAATGATCTAACGTAGAATGTAGAAATGTAGTCAAATACAAATCTTGCTGTCTGTGAACCTATTTACCAAGGGCTGTGTCCAACAAACTAAAGTCAATGTTGAGTAAAACGTAACCTGTCTCACTTGTTTTAAACCTGGTCTCAGTGGAGTCACAATGCTTTAAATCATATCCCACAGACGAGCAAAGAACCTTTTTGTGTGCGATTGCAGGTGATTTGTGTAAATACCATTCTTGCTGTGAGTTGCCTCACCTTTCCATATGCATGTCTGGGTTGTGCTGGTGGATTGGAAACAGCAATCATCGGCAACAGACTTTGTGAGGAGCAAACAGAAATAACAAAGTGGTGACCGAATAATCAGGCCACAGGGTAAAAGCATGACTCACATTTTAGTTGTTTAGATCTTATGAAGTTTTTCTTTGAGCTGAGGGCCAACAGGTGATAATGAGTTAAGTTGTTTATTAATTGTTGGTTCAAATGCCACTGTTTGGGGGCTGGAGATAGCAATGTAGTATAGGTTCTGTTTTTGAATGGGTATGTATGAGAAGCTCTTTCATTTTTACTTTTTTCCATAGAGAATCATATTTCATTCTGCGTTAGATTTCTGCGTTAGAAGTGATAAAAATTCTGCTAATTAAGTTTTTAGTTGAACTTGTGCTTCAAAGCAAGAAGGTCCTCCGGTTTCCCCCACTACTAAAAACATATACAAAAGGTCTGGCATGTGCCTCCTGTACGACAACCTCGCTCCCATCTGTGGAGTGAACAATTCTATAGCACTTTGTGACTCTGGTCTGTGAAAGACGCTGTATAAATAAATATTACTCACTGCCTGGCTCGTTCCAGGAAGACATGTGCAGCGCTTTGAGGATCCAAACTTTCCAATAATTTAACTTCAGCCGGTTGGTTTGGACCATCACCACAAGATAAGATAAGAAAAGATTAAAGGGATGGTGATGGTATTTTAAAAAAGTAGATTTTTTGTGTGATTTAATATGTAGAATGAAAGAAAAATATATATAATTTCTATTTTTCCTGCTGAAATTCTATGTGACTAACGACCTCATAGGCTGTGGCTTCATACATAGACTTTGGGTGGGTTGCCACATGCTGTAAAAAACATTTGATTAGAAGTTTCAAAGGTTCGAAAGTTTAAATGAATCATTTGGTGACCTTGGACAGTTCATGAAAATAACATTTTCATTTAACATTTCATTTGAACAACCATTCAGACCAGTGTAAAACATGAGACTGTGACCACCAACCCATAAAACATAATAAAACATATAAAACATATTATCAGTTTTTACATAAAGGAGACCCCTATAATAACAACAACAACAACAAATAGTTAATCTCTGCTACCTCCGGCCCCAAATGTATTCAACTGGTCAATTATCTTGATCTGAAGAACTCTTTATGGTGGTGACGCCATCTAGTGGTGTTTTACAGAACTTCAAATACCTGTCCAAAAATGTCCCGATCAAGCTGGCTCAGACTCAACACTAATGTTTATGTGCCATGAAGGTCTGTTCTAAAACGCTTAAACACACAGTTTCTGTTTATCCATGTGTGTTGTAGTCATGGATCTCTTATAATATCGTATCGGTTGTAGTTTAGTGAGGCTCAGTCTGCTTTTTGATTTTCACCATGAGACCCCAAACACAAAACAACAGCATGAACCTTTTGGACATCATGCTCCTGTTTAATGTATGAATGAAAAACCAGCATTATAAATATGATTATTGTCATAAAAAAAAAGTATTATCTTATATGAGGGAACACAGATGACAGATTTTTAAATATATTTTTAAGTCACTTGCTTGGAGCTAAATATGGAAAAAATGTAACTCATGTGCAGTGCTCGGATATAACTATGGAACTGATGGAAAACAGAATAATGGGACTAAACACATAAAACAGTTTGATAAGCAGTGAAGCAAGAGATCTGAGACACCCTGATGTTCAATGTAACTCCTTCATCATCATCTCCAGCCTCTGAATCTCTCCCTCTTCCTCCTCTGCATAAACAATCCGCTTAAACCATTCTGCTCATCGACTTTAGTTTGAGCCATGCACCGCCACCGTAAACCCTGGACCTCACTTGTTATGTGCCCTCCTCCTCATCTCACACCCTCTCCCCCACGGCCAGTGTCCAGACTTCAGAGGACATCTGCGCTGCACCATCTATTCCATCTGTCTCATCAAATCAGTCTGCAGATTCTCCAGGTTAAGGTCAATAGCTTTTAGGCACGCGTGAAAACTTTATATTTTAAATTTGACCCTGAGAATGACTCCGAGAACTCTTTGCTGGTGGTCTTGTGCTGCATGGTACCAGTCTTCTTTATGGAAAATGATAAATTTCTCTTTGATAAGTTGTCTAGAGTCTTGTCTGTAGGTCAATGTCTGTTTTCTTGTTCTGTATTTTATCCTGTGGACCTTGTTTTTTGTATAAAGAAATAGTAAGCACCACTAATAAAAACTATTACCTGAAGCTGGGCTAGGGTAGGCCTCCCTCATGATGCATGTTTAACTGATAGGTCCAGGCTGTGGTATTATTAATGTAGATGTTATGCAATCTCAACAAAAAAAAAATACTTTGGCATTTGCTGATGCACATAGTTGGTCTGCTTCTGGTTTACATTTGATGCCAAATGCAAAACTCAAGATTTATTATTCCACAATCAGCAACAGATGTCAACTCAGCACATCCAGACAATGATAATAACAACAATAATAGTATGATGTGTTGTTTGCTCATTTTATTCATTACACGTAAGTCAAAATTCATTTATACATCTCATTTCTTAGCAGGATGGTGCTTTTTATAACAACTTTCACATGCCATCGAAATACCATTGACCAGTGAGAGGAATTCTTGAAAGTTTAACTTGTGATCTTTATTTTGGTCCAGATCTTTCATCATTTCGTTGATCAGGTTTGGGTTTTGCTGAGCCTGAAAAGAAAAGAACAGCAAGATGAAACACAATTTAACTGAGGGATTGTGACATTATATGAATCACTTACTTGCAGGAAATTTGGGAGTTCTGCCTCAACAAGTTTTTTGAACTCTTTTTTGCTCAGATTGCCTTCATCCTCCTTTGCATAGCGATGGAATATGTCAATAAGTGACTCCATGCACTTCTCCAGTTCAGTACTCATTGTTGCTGGAATAAGAACACACAACTTGGTAAATGGTCATAATTTAGTTACACGTTATCTGTCGGTGTGGGTGTGGGTGTGGGTGGCGGCTTGAGCCTCTCTCAAATTCTTGCCATACATACGTAGTTGTTGAGATGAGGCTTGATAAACTCTAGTCAAATGTACTCTTGTCATAGCAACTTTACAAACATTTACTTTTCTACCAAAGTATAAATGCTATAAGCTTGTCTGGCTGAAGAAAAATTGACCAGGCAGGCAGCTTTGACCATGCCTGTATAGAGGAAACTATGTGTAATGCACCAAAAATGTTCCAAAGCCATTGTGGTAACCATGGTGAAGCAAAAAGCAAACAAATGCAAGAGAAGCAATCTTATGGTATTAAAATGAAAGTGAACTTTAAAAGAAAACTTACAGATATGGAGGCAGATCTCAGAAAACTTGTTGAAGAAGAGAAGAAGTCCAGTGAAGGGGGCTCTGGGAACGTATTTTCCTAGGTTTTATAGCAGACACACGCCCAGTGCAAGGGGAGAGAGAAGGAAGGGTGAGAGGAGGGAGCAGGATGTCGATCAAGCCAAGTGCAAATACCACGTTCGCCACATAAAACAAAGCCACACTACTCTATATTTTACAAACACGGTGGAAAAAGTTGTTGGTTATAGTGTTGAAAATGACTTAACGTTGCAGATCATCTTTATATCAGCTGCATACCATTGGAATGCAAAGAAAAGAGAGTAAAAGGTGTGTGTCGTCACCCCCATCCTTCACTACCAACCACACCTCACTAAACTAACAGACTGCTGAGAGATGAGTGCAGACATATGTGTAGACTGATACGAGACACAGAAGCACCAATTCAACAACACTTTCACACAAAGAAGTCAAGTGGTCCCGGTTCATATAACACTCATTAGCATGGTGGCTCTTTATTATTGCTTTGTTAATGATTTCTAACTGTTTGATTGCATAACTTTTTTTGATGGATTTGATGTGATCTTATGGTAAAGCACTTTGGTCATTCATTCATGGACATTGGACAACGCCCTCTATGGACCAACACCATCCATCCATCCATTTTCACTGGTCTTGTTAAGTCCTCTGAGATAACTGCTGTTGTGATTTAGGGCTATACAAGGGGCTTTGATTTGGGATTGATATGGAAGATTTAAGTTTTATTTTAAATGGTCTGAAAACTAATACATTTTCAAACAATCACATCCACAGTCCCAGCAGAAATAGTGTGACATAAAACTCAAAAGATTTGCTTAGTTAATGTGAAAATGTCTTCATAGAAATTTACCTTGCTCATGAAAATGTTACTGCCCGACTCTAAACAGTGCATTGATACCATAACATGACAAATGCATGCAACATTTTAACTGTTTTATCCTATAAATTATCCTATTGATGTCATGCTGTTGGTTCCCATGTACCGGTAGACATAATTTTTTGCTATACTGTGGATCATTTCAGGAACTATATGGACCCAAAAAAGTGGCTATGATTTAAACTTGGGTAATTAGCTTTTACATTCAATAACCAAGGTTATTCTACCAAAATAATATTTCAGTTTAGAGAAATTTTATTTTTTATTGTCATTGGAATTAAGTACCTGTATATAAACAGAAACGTAGATTAATTATGCAAACAACACAAAAGAGTTCTGTTTTTAGAAGGAATAATATTTCTATAATTTGTAGGCAAATGCCCGAATAGGATTGGAGACGGATGTTTTTACCTATTATCTATCAGAAATGAACCCACTGCAATTTTCACAGCAATAGAACTCACTCTTTCTCTCGTCCCTGAACAGGTCTATGAGCAAAAAAACAAAGACTTTTTTTTCTTACGTTTATTAAAAAAAAATATTTTGGCCAAAACAAACCTTGATGACGATTTGAAATCAGATTTCAGTTTACATGACACAGATGGAATGTGGACAGATGAATCATGACTGATGTGTGATGAAGTAATAGTACATAACACAGGGACAAAGGCAGACAATCAGTTCTTCCTCTTGCTCTTGCTCGCAGCTTTAGCCGGTATCACCATGGGGGCAGCTGCTTGGTACAGCGCCGCGGACACTTTGTTGATGTAGTACAGCGCAAACAGGGAAAAGAGCAGGCTGGAAAGATACAGGTAAAAACTATTAATTTTCCATTTGAAAGATTTCCAGTCAATTTTTAAAAAACTGTGTCATGTTGGAGACTTTTAAACCACGTTTTGATTTACCCAAATATCACTTTTGGTTTTGACATCTAGTTTAGAGCAAACCTCCTAAAGTTTACTAATATAAAAATGCTTTCTCATTTTCAGAAGAGGTACAACGTTTGACTATTGTTGTCTTCTCAACTGGAACAATCCCTAGCCCTTTGTAGGGTTCAAGAATCTCAGGTTTTGTTCACAGAGCGCAAGATTGACAGACTGACAAGAGCAGAGTCTTGCAGTATTGTTGCGGTGAAGAAGAAGCAGCGTCCAAAAGGTCCAGAATGGCTCGGGGCCTCAGTTCAAACATAATCTTTCAGATTGTAAAAACTTGATAAATAAACTTGAAACCTAAAGAGATTAAAAGTAGACAACTCATCAATACAGTTGTACAGTTTATGTTCATATTACATAAACTGTACAACTGTACATAAACTGTACAACTGTACAGTTTATGTAATATGGAGAACCCTGGAGAACATGAAACTCATGTTCAGTGTTCAATGTGTAACACTTACCAAGTGGTAACACAAACGCGGTGAACCAGACCAGAGGCAAACAGGGAGAGACACAAACACACCAAAACTAGAGGAAATAAAAAATTAAAATGTCAGCGTTTGTATTCACTGATTGACATTAATGGGCTTTACTTACTCTCTGGGAAGATTTTGGCTTGAAATCCTTTTCCAAAGAAAAGATTTTCAAGGTTATTAAATGCCTGGTAATAAGGTTGAGGAAATATCATGATCTTCAAGATTTTCAGATATCAGAGCATCATGTACACAAAATATTTATATAAAAAAAAAGAATTGTTATTGTGAACAGAAACATCACAACTTTTTAGTTATTCACAATAACTGAGGAATTCAAGTTTGGACACCATGTCGAAGAATGATTTTGAAAGTACTTGGGTGGACAATTTTATGTTAGTATTATTTATTTCCTCCAATCATTAAGATCCCCAATATTAATGAATAATCGGCACCATTATATCTTGTTTATGGAAAATTCAATTCAATGTATTTGTGTATAGCCCTAAATCACAGCAGCAGTCGTGAGGACTTTGTTGATTGATTGTTGATTCCTCAACAACAGATAAGGATACAGTGAGGGAGCAGATGAAGAGGACTGAACCGAGGAACCCTCCTAGAATCGTGAGCCACTCTGTGGAGCCCAGCTGTTTACTGAACATCTGCATCCCAGCAAACACCAGCACACACAGCAGACTGGACAGCACAAGGGAAGTGCCCGTGTTTACAGCTGCAGACGAGACATAAAGAAGACATGGGACATTTACATGAGAAATGCACTTGTATCCGTTAAGATTGCGTTTTCATTCATTGAGGGAAGCTAATATTCATCTTAACGATCAAAACTTTATACAACACTACAAAGAGCATTAGTTAACAGATTTTGTGCGAGGAATCACACGAAGCTAATGCACATGAAGCCTTGGACAGACTGAGATGAAAAACAAAGCCAAATCTACTCGTCGTAGAAACGAATTGGGTTTGTTTTCAGCTTCTACATAGAGCTGGAATGTGATCTAGTGCAGTGGTGTTGTACTGAACAGAAGGCCACGTCAGTACAGGAACAACTCACATATCAGAATGTTTGAAAGAGATATCACCGTCAGAGCACATTAAATATTATTTCATGCATTAATTGTGATTCAACAAAAAGCTATGTATAATAGTTTATATAGTTATAGTCTAAAAATAATGAGATTTGTTTCGCGGGCATACACAGGAGAGACGCGTTCAATTTATACAAGCAGATTACAGGCAGACTGATAAATGTTATACATACCCATCTCTATGCACCAAAAAAGACAGAATGATGTATAAGATTGATTAAGTTTGAGTCTGAAAAAGGCTGCACCGGCTTCAGGAACTGACGGGACGGAACCACTCAACACGGAACAGAAAGGCGGTGGCACCAGGGGGCGGAGTCATCCGATCTCATTTACCCATGGATCGCCAAGGATCGATTTATTTTTTATTACATATCTGAATTAGGTTTTCATGACTGAAAGCAACCACCTGCTATTGATACGAGCAACAATTGTTAATATTCATCTATTTAGTCAAGCTATTTAAACTGTGAATGCAGAAAACCAAGTTCAGCAGATGTAGATTTCAGTCAACCAAAGATGTATGAATCATCTTTTGACACTTATGTGTTGTTGTTGTTAAGCTTTGTAACAATACTTTATTCTATAAAGCACTCTGTTTTATGGACAATGACAGAACATATTGAGCCATTTATTTAAGAAACAATTATTTATTTTACAAAGTACATTATTTCCTACAACATGGCAATAAAGAAAAATACAAATGTATGTCTTGAAGATAAATTCTTTTGGCATATTATATAGAATAATATCCAGTGGTCAAAATAGGTGTTTGTCCTATGAAGCCTTTTTCTTAAATCCAAACACTGTAATAAACAATGCGATCTCCACACAGGCTGGAAGGACACTGAAAAACACACATGAAAAAGTTTAAATGTCACACTCAACATTCACTCAATTGACAATAGTATTTTATCAACAGTAATATTTCACCCTAAGATGTAATTCCAGAAATAAGCACTTCAAAACACACCTGCAGCTGGCAAATATAACCCAGTATGTCCAACACTCCCACTTTTCAAATACAAAAAATGACAAGGAGACAGACGCACTGCAGTGCAATGCCAGGGCTGATGGAATTGTCAGGAAAAATAACAATTTCAGAGGAAAACACTTTGCACCATTTATTCACCAACCTGCAAATAGCAAGGATCCACCAGTAGACGCTACACTCCCACTGCTCAAACAGATAGAAAAGAAGAGCTACGGAGGCACTGGCATGAACTCCAATCGCTATGAACGCACAGAGTCATGGAAAGAAACACAGTCCTTCTCAAAACGAATAATCTGTTTGATCGTAAGGATACACAAGAGCCCCTGGCTGGAGTTGAACATGGAGACTCCTGAGAAGAATCCAGCCAACTCTATGGCAAACAGGCCAAGTGTGACTCCCAGCCCCACCACCAACCTGCAAGAGAAAACACATGCGCGTCACACGGCCAAATATGCAACCCTCCATTTATTCCGCTTTGGACAGATGTGGACTGATGTTGCCTGACCAGCCAGTCCATTTTAGATTATTGTGAAACTGTGCAGTGGTTTAAACTTGAGGAGACATCTCTGCAATACACTATTTTATACAAATAAAGTATACTTTTTTGCAACAGTTGGATTGCAGTCAGAAACACAATTCACAATGCAAGATTTATTCATCTGCACTTCGTTATTCTCACCTCTTGTCCTCCTCATCATATTGTTCCTGGGTGTACTCCAAAGGCAGACACGCTTTTACATTATGTTCCTGTAGATAACACATCAGTAACATCATCACTAGTCTTCTGGATCCAAAACTAAAAACAGTAATTTTACGCACAAACTTTGATTAAGATCGTTCACAGAAATTACTACTGAAAATGGTCATACATAGCTGCTATCAAACATGACTTACCCGTGACCAAAATATAGTAATGACAATGACCAGATGAGCTGTGATGGTGAGGAAGCGAGCAGGGATAAGGCTATTCACAGCCGACATGGTGTAACATTATATTTACTAAAGATTCCAGGCTACAAATATCAAAGTTGAATCACGACCCGAGGAACAAAAGTCGTATTTGTCGTTGCGTTTATGATTTCCCAAAGTAAAGCTCAATCGAAAGAGGTTTTGATGGCAAGATAGACAAACCATCAAAGCGCCATTGCGTCCCCGTTGCTACAACAACGGCGAAGATGGTGTTTTACTGAATATGAACCGGTCAGAAACATGTGATCTAATATGGATGTTCCGCACACGGACAAATACAAAGACGGACCATATATCTCTACTGCCCTCGCGTGGCTAAATGTGTGAATGACCACTGAAATAATAACAATTTGTGTCTAATTGTGCCGCGTATGTATACCATTTATTCCACTGACCCTGCATTTTTACATTTTGTTTTGTAAGGAAAGCACATATTTTATCCTAAAAATTTAGCTTTAGTGTTGGTTTGGACTATTTATTGATTTAACTAGCTATCCCACGCTAGACCATTTTCATCCAGTGCGTTATGAACAAATGGTACAAGTCGACGCGTGAGCAATGGCGCTCCCCGGACAGCCCACCTCAAAGCCTTTTATGCTTTATTGGCAGCATTCGTGTTTTTAAAGAGCAAATCTTGTGAGCAGAGCACCGTGATTACATTCTGTGGAGGGAATTGAAGCCGACCAGACTGAAGCATGGCCGAGGCAGAGTTACAAGCTTTTACGTCTATCATGGACGCGCTGGTTTGTACAGACATTTTTATTATTATTACATTGTTGTTGCTGGTGAAAAATGGGACTGACTGAATAAGACTTCTTTATTATATCGTTTGGTTAACCTAGCTTCACGCATGAAACAGCTGAAACGTGCCCCAAGAAGGCAGGAATACCAGAAATGTATCTATATTTGAAAATAATCTTAGTTCCATCGAGTGGGCAATGAAATAAACCAGGAAGGCTAATATTTACATAATTGTACGTTCTAGGTTTGCTGTACTATGGTGGTGCTGATGCAGGTTGTCATAGTGACGGGATGCAGGGCTGTGATGCTGGACCAGGCCTCAGCAGCATATTCTGCCCAATAAAGAAAGGCCTATTTTAGTAAAGCACCTTTTTATATTGATTACATGTGTAACATACTCCAGTGGCTTCATAATAATCATTGATATAGGAATACAACTTATAATCTATCTATCTATCTATCTATCTATCTATCTATCTATCTATCTATCTATCTATCTATCTATCTATCTATCTNNNNATCTATCTATCTATCTATCTATCTATCTATCTATCTATCTATCTATCTATCTATCTATCTATCTATCTATCTCCTCAGTGATGTGGCCATGGCTACAACAGACACCTGGCCCACTTTGACCTGAGATTGAACAGCCACAGTGCCTTCTGCTAACAAGAAGAGACACTTGCACATCTGTGGCTGTCCTGCCCACAGCTTGCTCCAGTGGCTGAGTGGGTTGCATCCCATGTTGACTCAGCCCGTTCTGGGTGGAGTTTGCTTGTTTCTCACCATGTCTGGGTGGGTTTCCGCCAGGGCTCTGGTAACATGCAGTAGAGGACACATTTAGGATGGTTTACGTAACGACAGAGGACACAAGTGAGGGGTGGAGAGTTGGGAATCATATTTTATAATTATATATCTTATTATATTTTGGTTTTATGGTAAGTATTTAGTTACAACAAGCCTATCTGTCTGTCTTGCAGTCAAGTATGAGGAGCATGGAGAAGGAGCTGCACTGTCCCGTGTGTGATGGGATCGTGAAGCAGCCCATCCTTCTGCCCTGCCAGCACAGCGTTTGTCTGCTCTGTGCTGCGGAGGTCTTGGTTCAGAGAGGATACCCTCCTCCAGACCTGCCCCCTGAACCCTTGTCTCCTGCCTCCACTCCCAACACCCGCTCCCCTCGACAGACACGCAGACCCCCACCCAGGACCCCAGACCGCCTGGAGCATATCCTCAGAACAGGTTGGTCTAAGAGGCTTATTATCTTGGCCTGCCATAATTCTGTATACTGATTTGAATTAAATAACTGCTGGAACAAAAGTTAGGGCCTCAAAATGTATCAGGTTTACCTTTACTTTGCAATATTAATTATATTCACAATAACATAGTAAGAACTATGTAGAGGGTTGAACTTTTTTGGTGAATTTTTGGATCTGTCTGCTGTTTATTTGTTGCAGATATTCAGTCGAAAATGCTTCAAATCCTATTCAAGAATGTAACAATTGCTAATATTTTGTATATTAAATATTTACACTGGGGTAGTCTTGCACAGGTTTTACGGCAAATGGCAAATGAACTGAATCTGATTAATTTACAAATCTCGACTGTTGGACTAGTAAAAGCTTCATTCATTCATTCATTCATTTTCACTCAAATACTGTTCAACATAATATATATTTTTTTGATTTCAATAGGAACACAAAACATCAAATCCTGAAATATTCACATTCAGAGTTACAATAATACTTCTATCTCAGATTCATTTTATTTGCCATTTGCTCAAAAAACACACATACATTCACATAAAGTCTCCAGTGTGCACACGCGAAAAAGGTGAAAATAAAACATGCTAAAAAGTGCAGGAAACAAGTGTTACTTTGAAACAACAAAAACAGTTTCAATCAAGATCATTAAAGTGCTTTGTTTAAACAGATAACAGCTTGTTGCTCATATGCTTTTTGGGAAGAATTTGACACAAACAAACAAATATGTATATTTTTTTCTCTTGCATCATCAGATTCAGATTCCTTTATTTACCATTTTCAGTAAAACCACATTGGAATACATGTGCAAAAGTCCCCAGTGTGCACAAGACAAGTACACAAATAAAACAAGGTAAAAAGTGCAGAAATAAAACAAACAAAACAGGAAACATTTGACACTGTGAAATAAATAGGACAGTTTCAATTCAAAGGCAAAATCACTGCAAATTTCTATATTCTTAATTGTGCTGAGATTTTGCTACTTCCCCAAAACCACGACAGCCATATTCAGTCGGCATGAGTTCAACCAGGGCTCATGCATCTATCTCATGACTTATTCAAGTAAATGGAGAGACGACACAAGAACATGAAGTTTTCTCGCGCGCATCAGTGCTCGCCGCCGTGTTGTAGACCACATTTACACAGTGTAGTGTTTACCCAGTATATATTTAGAGGAATACACTTTCTCCTTTCCCTCTTTCATCTTCTCTTATGTCCTGGTCCAGTGTGTGGGACGTATCCAGGGCGACGGAGGAAGGACACGGCTCCCCCCATGCTCTTCCCGTGTCCTTCCTGTCAGCAGGAGGTGGAGCTGGGAGAGAGGGGTCTGACCGAGTGCCTGCGCAACCTCACACTGGAGCGTATTGTGCAACGGTAACGCAATCGTCAATATCGGGACATGAAACTATCATTGTGAATGCAACATGTTTGCTACCTGCATATTTAGATTTAAGATTAAGAGGGAAATGTAAGTGTTGAGTCAAAGTTACAGAGCAGTAGGAATGAGGAGCGCACAACATAAGATAAGTGAATATTAAGGATAGCACAAGTCTATACTTATTGCACATTATTGCAGAGATACAGTACATATGACATCTGTAGTTTACCCCACAAGAGGCTTACAGCTGGACATGATAGTTTTCAATAAATCTTCATTTCAGACTGAAACTCAATGGCCCAAAAGTACAAAATACAATGCAAGTTATACAATATGTCCATACAGTTCTACAGGTGATGGTTCTGTGCCTTCTCAGAGCAGAGGTCAAAGACACTAGCTCCTTTTAGAGTTGGTCAGTGTCTGAATAATGGTGCTTTCAGACACCTCCAGATGCTTCTTCAATCTATAATTGTATAGTAGAACTCCTGAGTGGAAATGTGTGCTCACAAACAGTTCCCTGGTACCTGGTCCTGGAGGAGAGGCCTGAAGTGCATCGTAGGCCTCTGTGGAAGGTCCAATGTCCCTCGTTGGTCCACAGAGGAACAACATGTACAGCAAGGTGCAATATGCTCAGGACAGGGCACTTTTAACAGGATACAGACAAATATTGGATCTCCTCATCAGCATGTTCCCCTGGGATTTACAGTTTACCATTCTGTCTTTTGGCGTGTTTATCATCATGCCAGTCATCTCTATGATCTGAGATGTTGTATTCTTCCTTGATATCCACATAGATTTACCTGTGTTGGTTCACAGGCCAGTTGTCATTGTGAATAAATCATTAAATACAAATACAGGGAAGTTAAATTGCTGCTATGGATTATCAGACTTAAATGTATATAGGAGGATTTATTTTACTTCCGGGTGGATCATCAAGTCTATTGGTCCTCCCAATCGTCAATCATTCTGGTGATATGTGCTTGTCAAATAAGACCAGAAAGCTTTGTTCAAAAAGTGGAGAGGGCGGTTCTTTCCTAAAAGTTGGGAAAATCCTTATATATACCTTTAATGCTATCAGTAGGTGCTTGAATGTTAGTTTAGGGTAAATTACAAAGCATTATGGTATTGCTCAAGTAGTGAATTACTATAAATACATATACAGTATACGCCTTGATAGACTGTGTTGCAGTACTTGGTCGCCCTTATAATAATACAGGAAAATAAACTAGCTACAAGCAGTACTAGCAGCACTAAGGTTTGACTTTTCAGAGAGAGGCAGAAAAATTACATTCTGTTAAAAAAGAGTAATTGTAGGTTTAAAACTGGGAAGCCATTAGTTGACGCTTGCTTGTAAATATATCCATGAGTGGTAGTTGAAATTGAAACTTTTACTGTGCAAAAATGCAAAATTAACATTGAAATATTTTAAATATAAACAAAAAAGGGATAATGTCTGAGAAAGTCTTCTGTTCCAAATCCACAACAGTAAAACCCAAACAGAAATAGTGATCCTGTAAATGGTGCTATAGTGCAGCAGCTGGTGCCCTCAGGCCTCTCGGTGTGGACAGGTCACACAAATGTGAAGTTTTACTGCTCAGGATGCTCTCTGAAGGCAGCTGCTGGGGAAGTATTCAGGTCAGACAGTTAAAGTCTGGAGCTAAAGTAAAGCCGGGCTAACTTTGATGAGCACACTGCTGTGGCTGCGGAGGTCTGTTCTTTATCTCCCTGCTCCTGTGTGCCCCTAGGTACAGACACGCCATCAGCCTGGGGAGCGTGGCCATCATGTGTGGCTTCTGTAAGCCTCCACAGTCTTTGGAGGCCACCAAGGGCTGTGCTGACTGTAAAGCCAACTTCTGCAATGAATGTTTTAAACTCTACCACCCCTGGGGCACTCCCCGAGCCCAGCACGAGCACATTTTACCAACAAATAACTTTCGGCCAAAGGTTAGTGTGATTTATGTTTGGGATTTGAAAGTTTTCTGGCCTCAACCATTCTTTTGCTGTAGGTTCTGACATGCACAGTTCACGAGCATGAGAAACTGCAGTGGTATTGTCGCCACTGTCAGAAGCTCCTGTGTCAGTACTGCAAACTGAGACGCGTGCATCATGGGCACAAAGTGATGCCCATAGCAGAGGCCTACCAAGCTCTGAAGGTAAGTGCCCCCTATGAAGTGATGCCCATAGCAGAGGCCTACCAAGCTCTGA
>JAPMNZ010937671.1:0-12183 GCA_029875035.1 Pomatoschistus microps | reverse complement strand
ACAAATGAAGCCTCAAAGCCGTGTTGCATTTGACCCGCCCTCTCTTCCTCCACACACCCTCCGAGCCTTCGCTGCTTGGCTCATCATTTGTCTCAGGTAGTGTTGGAGTTTGTTACATGTCTTAAACGTAGCTTAAATAATGCAGGTTGTATCACAGATCTACAGTGTGGTGCGATGAAGGCTCTCGAGTGGATATTTCCCAAGATAGCAAGTGTTACCCACAGGAAATATGTTTGCCCTGCCGTCATAACCCAACACAAGCACATGCGCAAGCACGAGCCGGGTGTGTCAGGGGGGATATTTTGGGGCTTGCATTAACAGGTACAACATTGTCTGTCACCGAGATCACTTATCAAACACTGTTATACCAAAGAATGCATTATACATTTATTAAATTATCAGAACATCACTGCTACTATATCTGCTAATTTTATTTCAGAACAGTATGTGTGTTTTTGTGTTGTGTTGAATGAGTGATAAGAGTGTGGGTGTGTTTGTATGTTTAATGAGTGAGAGGGAATAGAGTGTTTTCTTTGTCCAAACCCTTTTCAATCTGTATTTCTGATTTACTTTTTTGAAAGACACAAATCAAAAGGTTTTTTTTACCTACCACTGCTGAAATAGTTATCTCTCTTTGTGACTCAAACCCAAGTGGAAATATAGCATTAGGCTGTATTATCCTATGCTGCCTCAGGGGGCACTCTCACACACTCGTTTTTTCTAATATTTCTTTTTTTGAGCAGAGAAATAGCCCATAGCTTTTGCATACAATGATTTATCTCCCAGAAACCTAACCCATGCACTGTATATTTTTTGACCGTTGAACTCGAGTGTATTCAGGTGACCTCCCTCCTGTTACTGTGAAAACCGCAGATTTGGGTTCACTGGAGTTGAAAATCTATCCGGTTTAATTGATGGAGACCTCCAAAGGCAATGAGGCTGGAAGAGTGGAACTGCCCCTGTCTTTGAGCCCAGCCAGGAGGTCCTACTTAGGGGGAGGAAGGCGGAGAGTGTGGTGGGACCTCCAGAGTAATGGTGTGTGCCTGCCCCAGCTCCACGCCACATAAACTCAACCCTCCTGTCACATTAGAGACAGGCCCGCGGCAGTTCGCAGGAGAGCAGCCCACACAACTATGTCACAATTATGAAATGATAACTTCTATAAATCCACACCTAACTGACAAAAAACTCACATCACATTTCAGACATTTTGCAGGTTTTTAGAAAGGCCATTTTCACAGTATAATTTACTTTTTTCCACATTCAGGAGTGCTCCAATTAAAAATGGCGTCAGGTCTTGTTTTATTATATGTGTCTGGATTAAAGATTCAGCACCTTTTTTGCTGAATAAAGTACTCTTGTAGCTTCGATCTCACTTTCATATCAAAATGTTTTAAATCAGCGTTCTGAAGTGACGGCGTTTAAAGCACTATAGCTCCAGCTCATTTTTCCTGCCTTGCTGATACAGAAATGGTTTAGTTTCAGGGCAGGCTATGTCTCTACAAATGTCTGTGGAATATATAGTACTGAATGCATTATAGATAAAACATTTTGTGGCGATTTTGCTTTAAACCTTTGTATTTTGTTTCTGTCGTGTGTTCCATCGTGTGCATAGACCACATTGAAGTCATTTCTACAACATTGTGTATAAATGCCATGCAGACTAAACGCTGTATAAGTCCAGGGCAGGCTAAATGTGTGTGGTGACATTTCCTGTGCACCAGTGGCTTTCTAAAAGTCCTGGCAGAGCAAATGGAGAGTGGTGGATCCTCTGACAGCGGCCAAATTGAGTGAATTACTGAGTGAGCACAATCATCTGCTGTGGTTAGAGGGCCAGCAGTGAGCCGACTTTTCCCTCTCCACTCTCAGTGCAGTCTCAGCAGCAGCAGTGTCAATGGACTGAAGAGCGGCAGCAAAAACTACACCGAGCATCAGTTCAACTCTTAGAAACCTTTACAACTGCCAATACACAAGTTTGACAAAGCGTACAAGAGACTGGCAGTGCTACGTGACCCCGAGAGAGGAGCGGTGTAAGGAATCCTCATGTTCAAAAGTCCTTTATTCAAAAACAGATTTAAACTGAGTGAGTTTGTAAGAAATAAAAAGGATTCACAACTTGGTATATCTTGTAAATTTTGCTTTTTAGGATTGCTTAGGCAAAATTACAAAAGCTGTCATATTATCTGAATTGTTGACACTTAAATACTTTGCTGTCTTTAAAGTAGCCTTATGTAGGATTTTCATGCTCTTTTCAAATACCACTTTAACTGATAACAGTCGTTCAGACAAGATATTTGGATTTCAAAATTAGTTTCACAGTCCTTAAACCTTGTTATTGTTTTCATTCCGATGTCCCGCCCTCCACTGTTTCACCAATCGGAAAGTCAGTGATCCGGGTTGCGTCAAGCAAATCGCACTGGTAAAGTGACATGTGGCCGCAGAACTAAAAAAGGTCTCGTTATGATTCTCAAATGATTTATGACAAAACAAGGAATAAAACCAGGAATTATATCTTTGTAAAAAAGGTGTTGGTTATAGATTTGTTGTTGACAAAACTCTTTATTCAGATAATATGGTCTCAGCTGGATTTGTCTGCAGATCTGGCAGCCTGAGTCAGGGAGAGTGCAGTACCACTTTTGGCCAGATTTATACATACTGCTCCTTTAAAGCTGCTCTAACTGACTTTGAGAAATTTTTGAAGGAGAACGATGAGCTCGCGCTCTCTGCTCGCCCTCCCCACACCCCCGGAGCATTCGCCCCCCCCACTACCTCCCTCCCCCACAGCCTGCGCTCTGTGCTGTTGTTAGCTTCGGAGCTAGCGTCTCACAATATGGAACAATCTGGCACTTTTGGAAGTGGATGGCGTGACCATAGGATGACAGAACCAGGAAGCGCGGAGAGGACGAGACTTTCTTTTGGATGGATGTTTCGCTGTGTAAGCAGTAACGAAGACGCGGGAAGTTTCAGGTCAGTCTTTCTGTCTGTGCTGACCACAGACCCGTAGCTTTTCTCAAGAAAGTGGGGGCCAGTGGTCCGCTGTGATTGGTCACAATCTGAGACCCTAACCACATTCTCTTCCTTGTTTCATAAAAACCAGATCTAAAATATAATTTCACGCCAGCACAAACCTGCGCTATTTATTCCTCAAAAGCACGTATTTCCCAAAGCACTGCATGGATAGATTGCATTTTCGTAATGAATACGAAAATAAAGTCAGTTAGTGCAGCTTTAATGAACCAATAATAAAATGAATAATGAACAATAATAAAATAAAATGATTGGTCTACCTCAATCATATGTCCCCTTTCTCTGCACTCATGCAGTTGATGGCTCGTTCTCTGTGATGAATTGAGTGATCTTCTGTTTTTCTGTTTTATTTATTTTAGTTTTACTAAAACTAATATTTTATTGTTTTTTTTATTTTATTTTTTTATTTTTTTATTTCATACATCAGCTGGTAAACCTGTAAATTGAAATGTGCAACTTTTACCTCTCTGCTGCACTTGAAATCTTGATTTAAAAACGTGAATTGGATTAGATTGAATAATTATAACCAATGTCAAGCATCTCTACAAACACAATGCTACAACGTTAACAAAAACAATTCTATGCAGTCACATCTTGTAAAATAATCAACTAGTCACTGGATCAGCTCTGTAAATCAGCCTGGTGTGGAGTGTTGAACATACTGCTGCGTTTCTCCTAATCCTTACCCCCAGCTTCAGTGCGCATTCGCTGCGTAAACGTAGACGCACAGTTATATGTCCGAGAATAGATTAATTGTAATGAGCATGAAAATTTACACCAGCAGTGAAATATGCCCTTTTACCAAGTGGAATTATAAGGTCTGCCAGAGTAATTAAAGCCTTTTTTAGGCATCATAAGCGGTGTATCCTGTTTAATTACCACAGGGAAGACATGGAAAAGAATGAGTGCCTCTGGTGTAAATTGAACGCCTTCAAATTCACACACATCTGCTGTTAAGTCGAAATTATGTTACGCTTGGTGTAAATTTGGGTTGACATCTCATTGTCTCCAGTCTAAGATTTGTACAGATGAAGATCACTTTTTTGATAGTGTATAGATTGTACCCTTACACTCTGGAAGGTAGCAATGCACGTGTCTATAGGCCTTGCAAAAGTGTGTTACCTGTATGAATAAACTAAATGCTAGGCAAAAAACATGATGCAAATGTAACTTTTTTTCCTCGCTAAATTTTCGAATTGACCTTCAGCCTTTTTTTTACCAATTTAATACAAAATTATTATCTGTTTGAGAAATCGATTTATGTTTAATATTGTATTCCAAAAAGACAATAAAAGAGTATGTAATCTGGCCAGTATCCCAGAATCAAGGGTGCCTTTGACTTCCCCCATATCTGTGTTATACTGTACAACAGACCAGACATTGAACAACCTCCTTTGTAAACAATTTCTACCTTCACCGTTTCTTAAGGCCTCAACCGTATGTCTGAAAACTCGGAGACACTGCTGATCAAGAACAAACAACTGGCTCTAGAGACAGTGAAACGCCAGATCTATGTTAAACATCCTTGTAAGAGATGGCTTTGGGCTCAAATAACATGTCGAGTATCATCCGTTGCTTTGAGGAGGCTGATCTAAACTGTATGCATGACATTGAGCAATCCGCCTGCAGCGAACATGGTGCATGCTATCACCTGACGTTTGGTACAATCCCCATAAGCAATAGTGGAATAAATCAGAGGTTTAAATCTGAGAGCAGGCGAACAATGTGAGGGTCATGCCTCACACCAGACACAATCAGGAGAGAATTAAGTGCATTTGTTGCCCTCTACATGAAGTCGATCAACCTTCACACCGCATGCATAATACTGTAATACTGTAAAACTGAGTTGCCCCGAGTCAGACTTTGTAGATAATCATAGTTTTACATCATGCTTTGTTTCAGTTGGCTCTTGTTACAGCAAGACAACATACATACACTATGATTATGGTATTTCTTTTCTCTTTTTGTTATAGCTATACCTATGATAGACATGCATTCAGTTCTTTGAGAAACTAAGTTAGAATAACAGATGTAATACCACACATTACTGACACACATCTGCTTGTCTGCTGTACTGTTAAAGAGGGTGTTAGCATCTTACTAATGCATAATTGCGCAATGATTTTCACAAAACCTTTGACAATTTGACACATTGAGAAACCACGCAATTGTATTGGAAATCACTCCTATTCATCATTATTTTACAGCGAGTGTGTTTTTCATGTAACTCGACCTTTGTAAGCAAGTAACAGTATTGGGTATATATTTACAAGATTGACCCATGGAATTTCAGTGTTGCATCACTAGTTACAGAACAGAAGGAATGAGCAGCACACACCATAAGCGATGTAAATTTAAAAGGTTTAGGATTTTCTTTTTCCAGGTGGATCATCAAGATTATTGGTCCTCCTAATCACCAATCGTTCTGGTGATATGTGACGTAAATCTATTGTACACGTACAAGACCAGGTTTTTTTTGGGAGACTCTTTCATACAATAGCGTGCGCTGATGTTGGGGTTCCCACTGATGCTTCAGTTGTAAAGTTTCTACTGGACAGGTAAAGTTAGGCATTCTATTCAGAGAAGTCAAATTCAAATCACTTTCAGTAAAAGTTATCTACGTCTATATTGTCTAACATGGTGGTTAAAGTGTAAATCTTGAAAGTGAGCTTGTGTGAGCGATGCCAACAGAGTGCACGAGGAGAACTGGGCTCGTGCATGTCTGTCACACACTTTTTAGTAGGTGATTCCTCTTGGAAGCAGGTAGAGCGTTGGAGAGGACGGTTCTTCCTTACATCCTCCTATATAGCTTAAAGTATAGCACGACCCTATACTTAAAAATATCTTTAGCAAAATAAAGAAGCAAATCTGTATACTCTTGTGCGATAAATATATACTTGTATGTATACATTGGTAGATAATCTAAGGTAGTCATTGAGATACTAGCTCTGAGGGTTAACATGTTCACACTGATGAAACTACTGTACATGTTAGCAGCATGAGGATGTGATGATGAGGTATTCGAATGTGGTTATACTACAAACAGCAAATAAACTAAATCTTTATATTACTGCACATGTAAGGAGGAAGATGGTAAGAGCTAAAACGGGCAAGTAAAGTGACTTCATTTGACAAATCTGCTCGAAAGTATGTTAAATAAAGTATTTTATAAAGCAATACACCATTTCGTCCATTCTCTGCTTGAGCATGGAAATCACATAACATCCAATCACATTCATCCTCCTGTTACGCTTGGGGAAAAAAGCTTACCCAAGCACGTCTTTCTAATTTGTTAACATCTACATAAGCAGATTTACACATTGTTCAAATTGCTTGTGCTGTTATTTTAAGACAACTTCAAATGAATGGTTTTGCATGTCATGAATTGGATTTACATAAAGCCAAAACAGTCTGAAAACCTCTGCCGACCTCGTGGAGTGGGTAGACAAATAGTGAGTGCCCCTGCATTGCCAGAGGTGCTTCTGTGGCTTGAGCCTAATGTATAAGGAAGAGGGGATGAGGAGACAATCATGTAGGGGGGGCTGCAGTGGGCACATAGAAATACAATACACAGAGCTTTCCCCCAGGATCGCTGTCAGTTGGCATCCTAACACGAAGGATACTAATGAGAGACAATGCCACATCACGCACCTTATGCAACATGCAACACCCAGATGGATCCAGGAGGCTCGGTGTTTGGAAGAAGATGGAGGTGTGTACATGAGGAAAATATAATGGGAGCTGTTTATTAAGGAGGTGTGAGTTTCAAGTTATCAGGAAAAATGTATTGTTTCACGAGGTAGAGTACAGATGGGCTTTATATTTTCAGTATGTTTCAGTTTTTGTTTTTCTTTATCACAAAAGGACAAATTAAATATCTACAAAATCAAATACAGAAAATGTACACAAACCGAAACTGCAGAGGACAGTTCCCAGTAGGCAATGTCAACAAAAGTCATGACCCGGTGTCAGTGTGATGGGTTTGCCGTCTTGTGGCAACCATTCTTTTGGCTCGTAAGCCTCACCAGGAGAACCGTTTGAAGATGTAGTCCAACAACACAGCATCAGTAGGACAAACTTCCACAGTCAACCCAAGCACATGAGAGACTTGGGTGTTTGCCGTCAAAACATGTCCAGGTAATAACATCCCTGATGACCTTGAGGAGCACAGGGACTGGTCTCCTTCTGGTGCAGAGTCAAGACTAAACATGCAAATTCATGCAAAGATTTATGCAGGTAAAATCTGGAACATTCTTTGTGAAAATGTGAAAGGCTCCTGTTCTGACAATATTCAAATCCACGTTGAAAATGCTTTTGTTTAGTTACACACAACTGAATGATTTTATTTTCACTCTTTTTAATGTACTTTTATTCTATTGTTTGTGTTAATGCCTGGAGGGATTTATTATCTTTTTTGTGTTGATGTGAAGCAATTTGTATTCTACTAAGTGCTCTACAAATAAAGATTGAACATTGAATGATTGTACATATCTTATAATTGTGCGGTATGAACAAGCCCCGGGATCCAAGATGGTGCCCCATTCAAGTCAATGGCTTGTGCTCAGTAGCACATGGCTCAGCCATGGGGACCGAAAGATTAGCGGAACGTGCTCATATTTGGGCATCGTCTGGTGTGTGTGGCGCTCATGCACGCGCACAGAGGGGCTCGGCCGCGTTCTGACCAATCAGAGCTGCTGATCAGAGCGCAGTGAGCGCGGGAGCCAAACGAGCAGAGTTTGCTGCATTAAAGCAGGCATGTCCAAACTCAGGCCTGTGGGCCAATTGCGGCCCTTCGTGCTATTGTTTGTGGCCTTCTGCTGCTAACACAAAGTTGCCATTGTGTCATCCAACCAACTTAGTGCCACCAATACAGTCATGCTTACCTTGTTGTAAAGATCAGACACTCTGAAATCCAGTTGTTGACTATCGTTATATTCTGACATTTGTTTGATGATTGTGTGTCCCAACATTCCAAATAAAATGCAGCTGCGGTTTGAATCTATAAGGATGTATCATAATCCATTTTAAATACAAATCCAGTCAATCAGATTGAATCCAGTTTTTTTAAATCCAGGTTGTCGCCCCCGGGTCAAGACTGATGAACTAAAGTGGTCTTCTTATCAAAAAGTTTGAACACCCATGCATTACATTTTGTATTTATAGAAAACCAATGTATTTGACAAGAACAAAAGTTCAGGTGTGAACCAAATAACTTAATAAGAAGAGTAGAGGAACCTTCCCTACAGTGGAGGACCATGCATTTCAGACCTGCGCCTGCAGTGATGCCCTACCCCCAGGTGGGTGAAGTGCAAACTTGACACAATGGCAAAACTGGTTCAAGTACCAGACATTTGGGAACGCTGAGTAACTGATTCAATGAACTTTTAGCTCCCTGAAAGAAATCATCAGAGGTGAGAAGATTATGGATGCATATATGCAACAAAGCAGAACTTGCAGGGAGCACTTCAAAAACAGGTCTATTTATACTGACTAATATTGTGACAATGGAGGAAGGCCTGTTGCTTTGCCAACAAAGCCAACCAAGCCAAATATAAATAGTGAAACGTTCTTAAATGTCAGATCCACTTATTTTCTCTAATAGACCTATAAACACATTGACATTCACTAAGTTCCCACTATGCGTAAATGAACCCAATCAAACCGTAATTACGCAATACAGCAGGCTATTGTAAACAAGTGAGACACATTGAAAGGGAATCTGCCTTGATGCAATTACCATATGCTTAATGCTCATAGTGGATGGGCTCTCCGAGGGCTTGTGCCTGCTCTCCACTCTTTTGTATATTTTGTTATTTGAGTCCTCGAAATTCCCATGTGATGAACCAGCCAAGGGAGAAAAAATATCACAGCTTTCACAGCTCCAGATCAGTGGTGCTCTGACGCACGAGATGACTGGATACATGTGATGGGGAGGGGGTTCATGAACAACGTCAACAGGGAATACATGAGACTTCAAAGGAATGACACAACATTCAATACATTTAAACATTTACTAGAAGATGAATGACTTAGTAACATGTACTTGATTAACAAGTACATGTTAACAATTTGAGGGCTTTGTAAAGACTAACTGCCAAACAGTTAAGGCTAATAAGAGAAGATAAAACTTTATTGATCTCACAATAGAGAATAGTTAGCATTTTTAAAATGCAAAACAGGGTGTATTGGACATGAGAGTCATTTCTGATGCAAGTTAGTAAGTAAACATTTTTATATGGCGCATTTCACAGACCAAGGTCACACAAAGTACCAATATCTTTCCATTCACTCCATTCACAATGTAAAGGTATTGGAGAGGAGTTTGGTGCTATAATGTCTATGAAAATAAAGCAGTTTTGAAACTTGTTCTCTGCCAGACTTTCCCTCACAGCTCGCATCAGAGTATCCAATGTATTCTCATTTTATGTTGTGGTGCAGTAAATATTGATCCTTATTTGATGTTGCAAATTGTCATTATAATGAATAATCAAGACGTCAGTATCACATCAATAAAATAAGAATTAATTGATGAGTGACACAAAATAGATTAAAATGATGAATTTGTCTTACAAAATGTGTCAAAGCAACAAAGAAGTATTTATTTTTGGTAATTTACAGGGGGTTCAGAATGTTGACAGCTGCTTCAGTGTTAGAAGACCATAATAGCATTCATTTTCAACAGAGTAATACAACTCAAAACATTGCAATAAGCTGTTGTTTACAGTACAAAATATCTACAATCATCGCATGTTATTGTTGTGTTCATATGTACTCTTGAAAATGGCTATGTACCTTATGAACTTTCTGGTCATTTGAGTGCAGCACGCAAAGAAGGAGGAAGTGGCAATACAATGTGTAAAGGCACTAGCCCCTTTTGAGAATGGGGAGCTTCCACATCAGGGCTACATGTGCACCAGTGCGTAACAAAGATATGTCAGACAAAGTAAATGTTATGTCAAAGTAAACGTTATGTGTCATCACAGCTCAGGAACACTATGAGCTGATCTAATTGAAATACTAAGGACTTTCTTTACACAAGATTATGAGAATGATTAAAATCACTGTGTAGGCAATTAAATTGACTGACCATCAGGGCAATCTCGTTTCATACAATTTGAAAGAGAAAATATTAATATTCTGACATGCTCAATGTGTGTGTATGTGGGTTTTTTTTATCGTTCTTGTGTTTGAACTATGTTTGATTCTCTGATCCATGTTGGCAAATATTAGAGAGATGCAAGCCAGTCAAACAGAAGGACAAGGACTCTTAAAAAAAAGAAATCATCTGGCTATAATTAAGGGAATGTGTGTTCACAGTCAAGGCAACGGCTCCTCATTTCCAGTTTGGTTACTCTTGTGATAATTCTGCTTCTCTTGCAGATCAATGGTTCCTTTTTCAACATGCTACGGGTACGCAGTGGCTTCCCAAATTTGTCTCTCCGACAGCATGGGAACGTAGCTGGGGCAACGTTCAATGGGAATTTCATTGGGAATGCAGGCCGTAAAAAGGGTGGCTGCACTGCACAAAGTCGCGGCTACGTTGGTGGGTGCACTATGACACCGGCACCGCATTAATCCTCATCTTTCATTACAGTTTGATGGTGGCTTCATGGTTTCTCTTCTCCACAGCAAAACAGGAACGTGTTGACAGCTGTAATAGCGGTATGAAGTGCCGGTTATGTCCATTGTCTAGCAGTAAAGCTCCTGCACTCTCATCAGCACCTGCATGACATCCCTGCAGTCCCTCGCAGTCTCGCTATTGCCTGCATCAACTATCTACTGGGCAGCACGGTGGCTGAGTGGATAACACTCTGGTTTCTCAGCAACAGGGACTTTCTGAGTGGAGTTTGTATGTTCTCTCTATGTCCGTGACAGTTTCAGTTAATAAGATCAGATACACTTACATTTACACCCACTGATGACTGCTGTTGTTGTGTCCTTGGGTAAGACACTCAACCCCACTTTGCCTGAAGCCCCCAGTGAAAGATCAAGGCTGAATCACTGACGGAGCAGCCATCCTCCTGTGGACTCGCCTCCTGCAGGAGGATCAGTGAGGCTGGGGCTCTGTGAATTGAGTAAAGCTCTGACTGCCACCACCCCCTGACTCAGAAATGGATAAAGGCAAAGAATATTAATGGAAAATGTACTTATTGATCTCACGATGGAGAATTGTACATAATTGCCAACTGATGTACTTTTCTAAAATAGCCTCTGCTTTTTCTCATATATAACCACTGTTGTGATAAAGGGCCTTCATGATTTTTTTCTCAACACCAAATACAACAATTTTCTCAGAAGATATTGCATCTGATGGTTCCAAGATATTTATAAAAAGATAAAAATCCACACAGCTATGTTGCTCCCAATCTGAGGCCCTTCCTCAGCCTGAAACGTTACACTCATAGCATATAACATAACATAGCAGATTTTTAAAAAATGTCATATTTTGCACTTTTTTGAATCCTCCATGCTAGATCCGGCCATTGGGATCCTTGTGCAGTCTTATTTGAAACCTTCCAAGACATTGTACTCTTGGACTATCTCCACCAGTTTCCTCTGGATGGCGTTTACAGATACTGGCTCCAGCCAATGCTTGTTTTATTTATATTAAATTTGAAACAGGAGAATGCTGGAGGACAGTGACACATGGAGTAGAGAGCGACTACAGCTGCATGGTGTTATCAGCATAGTGCACTTATCTAAATACCTTTTCCTCCTTGTTTTCCACTTCATCTGAATACCTGTTGTTGGACTGAAATGACTGATCATCCCACGGGCTGGGTGCGCAGGCGGAGAAGTTCCTCAGAGATTCTCTCAATCTCAGCTAGGGTGACCCAGAACCAGACTCCTGTACCGTTCCCATGGCAGTGATTGCGGGAGAGTGAACACAATTGCACTCGGTTGACTATTCTGTCTTATCAAAGCTAAATACAAAAGCTACTAAACATTCAAATCTAAAAACCCATCTGTCTGCATAGTGACCCAACCACAAGAAGACTGCTTTATCTTTCAACTTGAACAGAGAGGTTTGGGTCTAATTATAGCTCAGAGTGAAGTGTCTCTCCATGTTGTGAGCTTCCGTATCCGGTGAGCGTATTTTTGACTGTTATCACTCTGCTCTCTGTTTGCACTAACAAACGCATTAAATCCACTTAA
>JAPMNZ010937615.1:607-11751 GCA_029875035.1 Pomatoschistus microps | reverse complement strand
TAGTTCCACCTGACACCAATTAGTAGTGTAGCAGATAGAGCAGTCAAAAGCTAACACACAATTAGGATTATCTGGACTAAATTAATAGCTTCATTAAGCACAATAAAACAAGCAATCCCCAGAATCACCACTGAGTACAGAGGGAGAAACGACCTGGAGTATGGCTGTGTTAGAAGTGAAACAAAATATTCACAAACTGTACATTTAAATGATATATATAATTTAGTTTGTGGGACTTACTTAGAGTTTGAGAGGCAAAAGCTACCATCGCACTCTGTAGTCTGTCGGGTCTGATGGCTTGAACCAACAGAAGCTGAAGAGAAAGAAAGTTATGTTTTATTCAATAAGCATAGCTAAATACAGGGAACAATATACATATTCATAATAACTCTTCAAAGCAAAGAAGTTGACCTGTTGGAAGGTACTGATCTTCTTAACAATGGAGGAGGGCATATCCTGTTCACACTGAGAACTTCTGGAGAAGGACAGCCAAAGATCGGCATCACTCAAACACAAAGACTGATAGAGGCCGGGGAACGTTGCCTGTAGACGAAATAAAAGCACCTCCTCTCATTAGAGTGTATACGTTGAAAAATATGCAGTAAAAACGTTACTTTTAGAATAGCCACTGCAGCGTGTCTTTCTTGGTCGATCCACGATGGAAAATCCTTTGAAGAGATCAAAAAAACTTAAAGTAGCCTTAAAGGAAAAAATATATACCCTGGAACTGAAACTGTTAAAAGCTACTTACCTCTTTTTTAAACATTTCTCCAACAATAGATCCAGTGAATGCATCCCACTCCTGCAAATACATTGAAGAAGTTTATTGTAGAAGTGATGTTTGGGCAATTTGAATAGATTATGTTTTATTAAAGCTCCTAATTACATTCTCTTGGAAAAGCTCTGGGTGCATTCCTTTGACAAAGTGCATGGCGAACATCAGCTGATCAGCCTAAAGGGCAGAACGAGAACAAAACAATATGAAAAATATGTAGAAAAGAAAAAATATTCAAAAACCAATACATGTTATGGTATATTTACTGTGCAGTGCAGTATATTAAGTATCAGTACATTATTGGTCTGACTTGGATATTTACTCTACTCCACCTTATCTATATAGCACATTTCATAAAACAAATTTCCAATGTGCTGTAGAAACAAAAGTAACATAATTTAACATAAAAGTCTGCCAGTTTTAAGAATATAATAAATTGCAAGACACTACATAGATGTAAGACAAATCAATCATTAAGATGTGCACAATAAAAACCATACAGGCATGAAATAAAACCAAATCTTTAGTTGTTTTAACCCTCCTATATAGAGAAATAGTATTCACATTAACTCTCGATGTAAACGTGCAAGTCAATGTCACGTTCTAAAGAAATCATGTTTATAATATTCATAAATGCCACATCTCCCTGATCTGCAAATGGCACATATCATTTCTCTAATATCTTGCATCACATTTCACTTACCTTCCACGCTTGAGTTGGATCTGAATAACAGGGTTAATGTAGACAAGAATACTGATACCATAGTTCCATGGTTTCCTATAGGCTAACAAAGCTCCTAACTAATGTATGCCAGTGCACATTTGCCAGATAAAGGATTGACAAGATCAACATCTAACAGCCACCATGACATTGCCAGGGGCGGGTGCATCATTACCATGCAGGCAACACACAAGCATCCTCACACAGGCAGAAGAAGAAATTGCATTAACCATTAACAGCCAAATCAATGGACTGATGGCTGCGTGGATCAATATTTTACACTTCATTACGGTGTTGGATGAAGTGGTTTGATCATTAAATTTGTACATTTCCACAATTTAGCCTGAAACAAAGCTGCTGATGAATAATGTTTCAAAAGGAAGTCATCAAAAACTCTATTGAATGTGACATTTTACGGATCAAAAAACAAAAATGTAAATGTGTAAGTGAGGGTGCAAATATTAAACAAAAGTGAATGCAACTTCACATGTATCCAACATATAAAGTCGGGATGATGATGCATGTCAAAGTCTTTAAATTATTAAATTACCTTAAAAAGTGAGCGACAGACATATTCATACACCATGTTTTTAAGGTTGGTCTCCAAAGCAGTGATTCTGGCTTCGGTAGTCTCCACTTCCTAAATGAAAACAAAGAGCATCCCAATGTGCAACAAAAATGTGAAGGCAGGTCTGTAAATAAGTGCAGTTGTGAGCGGATGAGCCCCGGAAATATCTTTACACACACAAAAAAGTAGATATTGGGTATGTGCGGATTTGGGTGGTGATTGTGGTATTGAATATTGTATATCACGCTAGCGTATAGTGAGAGAGTCAGCAATTCAATAATAACTCATTTTAAATCTCAGAACTGTTGTAGTTCAGTCCAAAAAGTTCCACAATCCGGGTTGTTAGCGCCTGGACAAGTCTGGTTATCTAATGTGGTCCATGTACTAAAAGGTTTGGAGACCTCTGTTTTAAAGCGGGCCATGATCGGGAAGACCACAGAGGCGAACAGAGCAAGAGCATCCAGCTGCATTGGTCAAAATCTGATAAAAACAGTAAGGCTGGGTAACATACTGTTTGTATTGATACAATGCTTTACAGTAATGCTTTACAATGTGAAGTTGTGTATTGGGCTGTCTGGTGATAAGTTTACAGTTTATTGAATACTAATTGTCTATTTATGTACAGGTTATGAGTTTACTAAACTTAAAGATTCTGGATTTTGTTTAATAAGTTGTACATCTTACTACCCAAGTTTAACAAAAAATGCCACATGCCATATGGTGTCCTATAGCATGAAGAAGTTTGCGTGTGTGGGAATGTGGCATCAGTGAGGCCATGGTACAGGGTGTTCTGAGGTGAAGATGTGTTTAGTTCATCATTTACAAAAGGTTTAAAAACACAAATATTGGTCCATGCTGTAGTTGCGTTCACCTTCTTTGCCTGCAAGGCTCTCTGGAACAGACGCAGGAAAGAGGCCAGGCTGAAACAATACATGCTGTTGATCCTTGACAGATCTGTGATGACAAAATACATTTTGCTGGCACTTTCAGCAAATGGCAGGTAGGCATCTCGCTCCTAAAATGAAACCCAAACGAGAGGAGATTTAGAGCCTGCCCACTGTACAATGGCAAAATATCAAGGTAATAAAACACCTTAGATCAATTTCATATGCTATATCTTGCTTTTCTTCTATATGAGTTTGAAAAAAACAAGCAAACAAACAACAAAACAGTGAGGTGTGTGCAAATCCAGTATGGTGCAACACTGCTCCCTAGAGGCTTGTTATGTAACAGCTCAGTGTGCTTGAAATGATGCGTGGCTGTATATCCTGCATGTTGGGCTATTCTACCTGGTCCAAAGAAGCCTGAAGCCTGTGGGATTCCACCAGTGATTCCTGGATGAGGGCACTGCTGGCCTTGGTCTGGTTCAGGCTGTCAATCAGCTCTCTGTTCTCCAGGATATTACCCTGAGCTGTAGCCAGAGTCTGCCGTAGAAACATGGATGGGTTGGATTAAGACTGACATGGTAGCTTAGTATAAATGTATTATTCAACAATCAAACATCAATTAACATGGATCATGAGGACATAAACCTTATAATGCAAACTAAACCATACGAAACACATGTTTACAAGATTATTTAAACATATATCAAAAATGATGCGTTTAATCATGTGATGTAGATATTGTACCTCTAACAGTGATTCTTCTAAAGTAGCAAGCTGTATTTTTTTCTCTTCTTCTTGCTGAAGTAGTCTGGTCTTTTTAGTCTCCAATTCAGGCTTTTCTTGCTGGATGGTTAGGGCCAAAAGCTACAGAGTAAAAGAGCATCAATGTGAGTGGCTGACACAATAGACAGAATGTTATGATTGTTGTGGTCGTAAACAAAATTCAATCATAACTGATTCATACAGTAAGTGTTATAAGTTACCTGTCCCCTGAGACCCGCTCTCGTCGTGGTAAAATTCACCTCAGTCACAACTGAAGCTGCATCAGGAGGAATACAGGGGTTTGGACTCCGTGTTGCCAAATAGAGACGGAAGTCCTCATTATAGTCAATGACTTTGTCTCCTATTTGAACCACATATCTGGGACCTGAAAGCATTTGACAAAAGCGCTAACCAAGTTGATGCAACCATACATCTTTAAAAGTCTGCAATGCAGTAGTGACATTACCACTTTTCTTCTACAGAACTTTTAAGTGGATAATTTATCCTCACTTGCATCGCCTCTGTCACCACTCATGCCAATTTACTTTAACAAAAGCAACTGTTCTCTTGACATGATTGAACACCTTGTTTATGTATGTTCCGAAACTCAGATTATAAAATACCTACTTCTAAAGCAGCAGGATAATTGATAATTATTTATGCTAAACTGAGACAATAACATAATTATTCAAAAACTGGGGGGTAGTAAACCTGGATATCTGATTGATTTACACAAACATTTACAAACAATTTTAGTATTTTTAATCAAAGAAGACATGATGCTTTTGTACTATAATAGTATACACCCTTGGATCTTCATTATATAGTTATAATCTAAAAGGATTTAAAAGAGAAAAATTAGAGGAAGCAGCCCATGGACCACACACAGCTCCTGACACCAAATCAAATGCCATTCAGAAAACAAACCAACAGTAAACTACAGTGGGTACAAGATGGATGGTCTGAGCAAATGTATCAATATAAATCACTCTAACAAAAATTAATCACTCTGAAAAACAAGCACTTAACATTTTGCTACCAAGGTTCTCTTTGAAGAGCTACTGCAATGCATTATGGGAGTGTTTGATATTAATAGGGTAAACGTTCTATGGTTTATTTCCCTTATTGACCTTGGATGAACTTAGGGGGGTGACTTTTTTAGTTACTCGTGTGTAATTGTATCCATTACCTTGTGCAATTAGTTCTTTTCTCAGCAGTGGATAAAGAACAGGTTCAATGCTGTCCATTTCTTGTATCACTAAGGTTTTTCCAAATCTTACTGCCAACTCCAATGATGTCATAAAATTCCCGTCCTGTAGGAGAAGATAAAAGTAGTTATAGTTTAAATAATAATTTCTCACATTTTATATTTGAGAAATTATTATGAGCAGAAAGAAATATTTGGACAAAGCAGTGGGAAGACTGCTTTTTAAATGCCCCTCGGGGATAAATAAAGTGATTGATTGATTGATTGATTGACTATTTTCCTCCATATTTGCTTGATAATAAAGAAACATTATGTAATTTCTGAAGATGACATGTAAAAACCAACGTTCCCTTTCAGAAAATATTCTTTAGAACATTTTCCACAGGAAATCTTAGGGAACATTATGGACAGAATGTGTCAAAATCTGCAAAGTTGTAAACAGATATGCTAAAAAAAGTATTGCATAATCCATATAGATTTATGATTATTTTTTATAAGTCTACTACTCGGGCGTCTTCCTTCAGTGGACTATAACTAACTAACTCTCAATAAATATTAAATAGAGCATGTCGATATGTTCACTCATTTTACCTGTAGGTTGATGACCTCCAATCGGTGCTGCTTCAGATGCGTACATAACCACTCTGTAGCTCGTGAAGACGGGTCAATCAAGAATGGGCAGGCCACGCTCTGGTGGGAGATAGAGATTGCAGTGTGTAGATATCTATTTTGTGTATGTGCTCATAGCCGTTTCACTGCTGCCAGGCTTATCGACCACTAGTCGGTCCATGCCAAGCATAAAGAATGAGATACACTCCCCCTTCTGTTTTCATCCAGCACTACCCTATTTCATGGTCTCTTGCTCGAGAATTCTCAATCTCAGCCAATCTCTTTTGAACCTGTTCAAATGTCATCTTATTTTCAACTGATTTTGTTTAATATGTCACAAGAAGAGGAAATTGTGTGTTGTGTGGAGGAGTGTGCCACTGGAGTTTAAATATGTTAAATCTTAAGAGAAGTAGAAAAAAATTATAAAGAAGTCATATTACACATTATTCTTGCGAATTCAAAATGATAATGAGACTATTTATTTCATCATTGAATGTTTTAGAATCAATCTGAAGTAAAAAACATTTGATGAAACAAGCATGAAGGTGTGTATTTCTTTCCACCTGCAACACCTTATTCCTCCACCAGAGAGAGGAGTTAAATAGGTTTTGTTTTTTCCAAGTATGAAAATTACCAGCTGCAAAAAGAAAAAAAAAATCACCCTATAAATGAATGGGAAATACTTTTGTTTTACTTTTGATGTCATAGTGGTACAATGACATCACACTATTACAGGACTGAGACTGGAGTCCTCAGACAAAAGTTACATACAAGAGTTAAATGTTTGTGCCAGAATTAGCCTGGATGGATCTAATAACAACTGCAGGTCTGTGACTGAGGTGGAACAGTGTTATCTTAGAAGCAGTTAGAAATGGTGGTTCGCACGTAAGCCTTAGCAGCATCAGGATGGGTCAAATGCAGAGGATGAATTGCCCTACGGGATCAATAATGTGCACCTTTACCTGAACTATAACATGTGTTTAAAGCCAATCAAAGGTATTTACAGCTGCTAGGGAGATGAAATGTCAAGCAAATGTTTATGCTTACCTTGAAATCATTGATCTGGTGGCAGCAATGACAAAAGCAACACAAACACATGTATGACAGATGAACAATGGAGCATGGAATATGCCACATATAATTTGTGATTTTTGTGAAACTATGAGTGACAGAACAATGGTCTGACCTCGGTAGGAGTACAAGAAATGATACTACTACATTAAAACATCTTTTATCTAACCTGAAGTATGACAAGTGCATTCTCCATAGAGAGGTCGTCAGATGGCAGCCCCTCGCTCTTCCAGATCAACTGCTCACTCTCGGTGCAAAGGAAGGATCGCAAGTCAAATTCTGAAATGATTTAATTGAACAGAAATCAATAAATATCAATAACACAGTGGGTTTTCAGTACCATGTAATAGTAACAGACCAAATTTTCCAAAATATAGTAAAAGATTCAAGGTTCAAGGTGAATTAATTAATTAGGATTTTTTTTCTTTTTTTATTGGCTGCTACATTGGAAAGTACTCATAAAACATAGACCACAATAGAGTAACACAGACATAAACCATCACCGCTCCTCTTGATGACCTTTCAAGCAGAGAATAATTATGCATATCCTGTAAATATAAAATTACTTTGCAGTCCAGACTGAGCCATCCACATATCTAGACACTGCCTTCTACGGTCTTCAGGAGCTGCCGATAGATACGTGATGAAGGCAGCTGCTAGCATGGCTCGGAGAGGGAGAGTTTCCAACTCATTCTTTATCTCCGACATCTACCAAAACAAAGTGCAAGAGAACGATCGGAATCATTGTATCATACTCTATGTTCTTTTAAGCCAAAAACAAAAATCAAACGCATTTACACCGCTCTGCAAACACACAAAAGGAGTTGTAATAAAGTGTATGGAATTCTGCAACCTTTAAACTTGAGTGCCATGCATGAATTTCTGCATCAGTAACTTCAAACCCCATTACAGAATAAAACAGCTCCAGGGCTTAACGTACAGCAACCACGTCGTCTATGAAGATTCAAGTGTGTATGTGGAAGTCAGTAATAGTAAATATATGGAAATACGTGAGGAGAAAGTCTAAAGGCTTTGGCTTGGGGCCGAGAGGTGGTTGTGAGTATTTGAGTGTACGTGTCAGAAGGAGATTGAGTGTTTTAATTAAGGGGGAGACAGATGCGTTGGGAGGGGACTAAACACAGCCAGAAGGGACTTAAGACAGCAGCAACCATTGCCTCGTGACATACACGCACACACTTCCTGTTGCTTTTAGATGGTAAATGAGCCTCTGTCTCGCTAAATGTGTAAATAAAAAAACACTATGCTCCACACAGCAGCAGAGCTATAGATCAAAGTACCTGTGCATTCCACCGTGTGTGCTCTCCGTCCAGTTGTGAAATGAGCTTCTCGGCTGCAGTGATGGTGTCCTGAGCTTTTGTCACTTCTGCTTCAAGCTTAGTAGCCTCAGCGGTGTGACACTGGAATCTTTGTGAAAACCACAAAAAGTAGGAGAACCATGACAGAATTCTTAAAGCAATGTAGAAAAGATTTTTTTAAAAGAAGCATACTTCTCTTTGAGCTCACTGACTCTCGTTCCAACAGAATTGAGCATATCTTCAAGTTTATTTTTCCTGTTTTCAGTTTTTCTCATGTTTCTAAAACAACAAATGTATGTAGTAATTACGTGTAATTTCTTAAAAGTCTACCTATAGCACACATATACAAAAATGTAAGTAAATATTTAATAGGGAAGAAGAGTGTGTCCCTACTCCACTAGTCCAGCCTGTTCCCTCTCCAGAGGTTCTATTCTCTCCAGGACATGTGAGTACTGGACATTGGCAGTGACCCAAGCAGCCAGAGGTGCAGCAGCCGCACTCGCCCGCTTTGCGTTCTGACCAGAAGACATCACAAAAACAACCAAATGAGAACAATGTCTTACAACATACTTTTGGCCACAGTCACAGCTGACCTTGGGATCAAACGATGCATAGTTTCTCTTGAGAAGTTCCTCTACACTCTGACGAATCTCAGGGGTTATGTTTCTTGCCTCAAATGTTGCTATGTCTTCTTTCACTCCACGTTTAGCTAAAAAGCTACATATATACAAAAAGCAGAAGTTAGTTCATGAACATGAGTGTTGTATCTTCTTTAGGTTTATATTTAAAACGCTTAAAAGCTCAGACCTCTTCATGCTGACCCAGGACGTGTCAAAGATGCCCATGAGCCTGAGGACCCCCTCTAAGATGTCTCTGATGACATCAGGGGGCATGCGCAGCGAGCGGATCTCAGACAGCGCCTCAGATTTGATGTTGCCCACTGCTCGCTTTGCTTCGTCTACCAACGGCTGATGGGAAACAATTATACAAATGAAGAAATCACGACAAGTCACAATTTGTTGTGGAAGAATTAGACTCACCTGAACCTCTTTTAGCTCATCATCAATTTTAGTTTTTCTTTCCTCAATCTTAGATACCTCTTGTGCCATTTTTCCTTTAATTTTTTCCATTTCAGTCTTTTGGTCACTGGCATTCTTGAGAAAAGACAAAAGCAAGTTATAGTGTACTATACTAACATATTACTACAGTATTCTACTAGTGTATTCCAGTATTAAGAGCGAGGTTAATTTTCCTAAGTGAATTCTCCTTATTTGTTAGATAACATTTGTACTTGATCTTTTATTAGTTAGTTGGAGTTAAAATAAGATCTAGGTAGACATTTCATTCATGTCAACCTGTGTCACCAGCCTATACCACCAGTGAAGCCATGATAGTATACAAGATAAATCAGTGTCATCCTTTATGGAAGATAGTAATAGTCAATTAAAGACTCATTTTAATTGTGTATTATTTTCTTCCATCCTATAATAATGCTTGAGGAAACATCACACAATCTTGGGCTCTTTCTATCCTTTTGAGAATAAATACATATGTTAAGAGAAATATTATCAAAAGTGAATAACCATTTGGCTTCACAGCAGAGGTGCACATTCAATTGAAACACTACTTAACACATGGTTTAGAGCTACAGTACCTAATTATTTTCCATCCTATAAAAAATATGCTGTTTGTTCCAACAGAAAGAATCTTGTATAAGAATAATGTTGTATAATGTTGTGAACAAATCAGACCACAACAGGTCATCTTTATTAGAAAACCTGTTATCTTTTGCTTTTACTTGTAAGAGCCCTGAGTCACTATTTGACACTTAGCCAATCAGCTGAGACCTGATTGGCTAAGTGAAGGTGGTCTGAAAAGGCTGATCTAAAGAAGTGGCAGAGGACAAAAATACATGCATGTGAAGAATTGCGATAGAACCAAACTGTCTTGAGAGTGAGGAACTTGTTAGATAGGTTTTATGACATAGTTACAAAAGTTGCGATTTATAAGTAGGTACCTCAGCTTTAAATGAGTTTCAAAAAGCAAAAGAGAGAGAACAGAGGGAAGTTTGTGATAGTAAAGTAAGTAAAGACTAAAAAGGTTTGAAGCAGAATCCCCATCCTTGAGGAGGGCAGCAATACACACATCCGCCCACGTTGTACCTGCATAGAAGTAGTGATCTCCTGCAGGGCTGAATCTGCCTCCTGCTGTTTAGTCTTCAACAAGGCACTCTGCTCAGCCGCCCGTCGCTTTAATTCATCAACCAGTTCCTTAGCCTCATTAAGTTTGGAAACACCAGCCTGAAGGCAACATAATTTGAGGTTAATATCAATCAATCAAAATGTTTATTTCAAAACATGTGCGTCACAATTTTACAGAACAAAACAATATCTCCATCTAAAGTATAATATCTATTGGCGCTACCGCAGGGCCTTCACCCCCACCGCTGTCAGACTGTATAATAAGTCACTTGTTAACCTGCACTGCTATAGTCACTTTTAATTTAATTGCACATTTTATATATTGCACAAAAGCGACTTTCATTTTTTTACATATTTGCACATTTCCCATCTTTTGCACATTCTGAGTGATACGCTTTATGCTAAATGTGACATGCCTTTCTTCATTGGGAGATCAATAAAGTCAATCTAATCTAATCTCATTCACAAACAATTATTCTACACTTTAAAAGATGTCTACCTGGAGATGTTGTAGTCGGGTTGTGAGCTGGCTCTGTTTACGACTGAGCAAGGTTGTGTAGACTTTCAAAAATGACATGTATTGACTTGGGGTGGCACCATTTTCTTTGCAGGATTCATGGACCATAAGGAACAACCGGAAAAGATCTGTCAGATTAAAACAAAATAAATACAATTATTGATTTTAAATGTGTCTGCCATAAGATGTGAACTAGTAATATAATTACCAGTGTGTTTGGCTTTGGTTGCCTTCTCTCCATCAGGCTTTACGTCTCCTCCTTCGTTTTTTGCTAAATAAAGCTCGGGAATCTATGATGTTGGGCAAAGGTTTTAACAATGTGTTCGCTCCATTCTAAAAAGCTGTGTTTGAAGTTACCTTTCTCATGCTGCTGTCAGACCATCCGTTCATCCATTGCACAGAACATTTCCGATAAAAAGCTGGGTTACTTTCACACCTGATTGTGAAGTTGGGATCACAACAGTCCATGACGAGAACGATATGGAGGTTCTGTTGGATTTCTAATGGAAG
>JAPMNZ010937607.1:0-16282 GCA_029875035.1 Pomatoschistus microps | reverse complement strand
GTAATAATAGATCATATTCTTATCTTGAGCGGTTTTTACTGCTTCCTATTTCCACTGCTTGGCACTCTGAGCTGCAACACTGAAAAGTCTTCCTATCTAATCTAATTTATGACTTGGTAATGACATAACAGATCTTTTTTCTAGTGGCATATAAAGCCTGACAGGATCGTGTAATAATAGAAAGCATAATACAAGAGCACTTATATAAGTAGTAATTTCCTGTGAGGAAGGGGCTGAGCTTGGCAGCTGCAGAATGAACGATGGGAAGCCAAGTGCAGTGACGCATTAGATCCACTTGGAGGCGTGTTTCACCCTGAGATTCCAGTAAAGAATTTCATTAAGACCGGTAACTGTTTATGAGATCAGTAAAAACTTAACTTCCTCTCGTGCCAATTTATCACACGTTTGTTTGAGCAGACGGGATATTATTACAACAATAAATGTAGCCAATAATTCAAGTTCTTTGTACACAACTCTTCTCAAACACTGAGGAAAAACTGGCAAAATGACAAACGACATGTAATGACTAAATTAATTTACCCACATATTTATTTATACTTAAATTAAATGAATTCAAAAGGTGTATGGTATTGTAGAGAAATATGTAACGTCCCCAAAGAGAACGATACTAAAAAGGACAACATGGCAACAAAAAAATGTTGTTGCCATGTTTCCACCAGTGAGACACTCATCACAGTTTAGTGTTACAGGAACAGGCAGAGTGTCAACTCCAAGAAAAGCCGAAGTCACCAAATCAGTGGAAACAGCCTAAAGCTATTGCATTCCCATCACTGCTGAAATTAATTTTAGCTGGTGTTGTGTTAAGATCACAAAAGCTGTTTTGTGTGTAAAAGAAAAGAGCTTTTTGACAAGCCCTGGGGGCTCATAGATTTGGACCAGAGAAAATGATTACTTAAGACATTCAACAGAGTGTAACGAGAAATGTAAAGATTAAAAAGGACCAGGCAAACATAAACAGACATTGTGATCTAATGGTGCTTTTGGATTTCAAAGCATCATTGTCTCAAAGCCAAACCACTTGAGGTGACCCTCATTCATGCCGTTTAAAGGAGAGCAGAGCAGGAACGTATGAAAACTTAAGTCCTTTGTCAAGTCTGAAAACAGCAGATTTAAAATGACCTCTACAGTTCCCTGTAGATTTGCTCTCATTAGCTGCTCTTGAGGCAGTTCACTCTAAGCATTCAGAATAGCAGGTGTGAGCCACTGAACCAGTAGAAAAATTAAAGTAAATGTGGGCCACTTTGTATTAAGCCAGACTTTCACTTTAGTTGGAGGCTTTTAGACATAATAAACAGCATGTGTTACTAATGCCATTTATTCAGAGGCTCGACATGAATAGTCTCACAGTCGATGCCTGTCACATGTCACAGCTGTAATTTCTGATTCTCTCTGAGGATAACAAGACTGTGATTCAACTCAGCACATAAAGGATCCATTGGATTATGTGATTGGTGGGATTATTAGGTAGTTTGAATCATTGGGAGGTTGAAATAGCTGCCTGCTTTTATAGAACATGCCGTTTCTTTTCACATTTAACTAGTCGACTGTGCCCCAATGCGGACGTGTCGGAACATTGTTTATAGTGGTGAGAAAGCTGACAGAAATGAAAGAAGATCTCACATTGGATTCTGTAAGTATGTTATGTTTCATGAATTTACATGACATTACACTCCTCTGTCACTGCAAGAAATGGAAATACTAAGTGATAAAGGCAGTGTCTGATTGTAATCCAATGATGCATCATCTTTAGAGCGAGAGAGCAGAATAATTGAAACCAGTGTTTGAGCTACACTGTGGAGTAGATATGCTAAAATGCAATGCACCACATTTGATGTATCTGCAGTACAGCAAGGACAAAGCGCAGAGATGCTGACTCGAGCAAATACAGAGCATCCTGCACTTTAAATTAAAACCGTGTCGACTCTTTAGTCTTTTTCTACTCCTACTTATTCTACAACACACTCAATCTCAAAACTGCCTAACAATTATGTATTTTCATGACTGGAGAGCAGCTCTAGTGAATATAGTGGAACATTGAGGCTACAAGAAACGAATAAAGGCTGAATCAATAAAACATCTACTCAACTAAAATTGGAGCTGGCGCACAGCAGCCTTTTAAGCATCATCCGTCTCTGAATATTTCACAAATGAGGACAGGACATCACAGTCGGACAATATCTGAAAACAAAATGATTCAATTCCAGCACTTCATCCGCATTCTGAGCTATTGGCCCCAAACCTCAGAGTTTTTAAATACCAAATTTGTTCTAAATTGCTTTCTCTGTTGCTATGGAGACCCCCTCCTGCTCCAATATCAACCCTGTTGTGCAATTACATTAGACTGCCAAAGCATGGGGAGGTATTAAGGATCTGTAACAGGCAGAAATGAACAGAGATAGTGAAATGTGATGTTTCTGTAACAAGAGATCACGTAGGAAACCAGGAGGATTAAATATGTAGGAGCTGTTAAAAGGCGCTGACCTGTATAATGAAAGAAACAGCATGAAGTGCAGGGAGGAGGGTGAGGGAGGGGGAGCACACAGAAAATGGCACAGAAGCAAAAGGCAGTCTATTTCAAGGTTATTGATGCCATCTTTTTCATGACCTCATTTTTAATTCAGAGCGCCGTGCCCTGACAGCTAATCTCAGGAAACGGTTTAAATAAATATCATTAAAGTTTGCCTATAGCTGCGTAGTGTCAGACCTTGGTTTGTACATTGATTCTTCAATGTGCTCATAAATACAGCACAAGTATCAACTTTGGAAATGACAATTATTGAGGTAGTCCATGCTGTGTTAGTCCATTACTATCAGTGATTACAGCCTGTTACCGGACAGAATAAATATAGTGATTATGCCCCAGGCTCCATCCTTCACAATAACATCACCAAGGAAACCAGTTCATATGATTTTACCATTAGAGCAGTAAGAGGATAATGCATATAATTTACAACACAAGAGACGACAATGACCCTTTAATTCATATAAGACTAGAAGAGTTAAGAACATTGCGTTTTGGATCGGAAATCTCAACCTATAATTGGAGACGCACTTGAGAATAATTTTGCACTGTGATTATAGCAAGTATTAAAGCCGTACAAAAAGAGACACTAAAAGTTTCCACCATCTGTAACTATAATAATCTGATTACTTGTTCATTTTAACAACTTCATTTTGCCTTTGTGATTAGCTTTGTCATTCATGCCCTAACAACCAGGATTTGAATCAAGTTTGTATTTTGGACATTCCCAGGAGCATTAGGTTTGAGACATATAAATAAAAGGGTAATTCAGGATAGAATGTATTATTATTATAAACATGAGTTTTAAGGCTCCTAAAATACAGGGTTCATTGTTAATTTCCTGTGAATGGAATCTCAAGTCTTTCTCAGCCAGAAAATAAAGTATATTGAAATTTCACAAATTTAAATGTAAATGCTAATTCAACAGTTTTCTAGCAATACAATAGCAATGGCACTTCCAATTAATTTGCTCGACTACACAATTACTCGCTGTCCATGTGTTCTAAAATGTTACCCAAATAGCTTTATTGATACAGCGTTTCTTTGTGTCTGTTCGGTCACATCACAAGTAATTTTTCAGAGCAAAGTGGGTTCCAATTTGCACACTGTACATTCTTGCTGTGAATTATATTTTTGTAGCACATTGACTAATGATTAAAGGGGGAACAAAGACGCCTCTAGGGAACAAACACACACTCCAGCGCGCCCACAAACAGCCTCATTCATCATGCAGAGAGAATGCTCCTGTTTGCTGAGTTAATACAATGAAGCTAATTGCCCTCAGAGCAGCCCAAACATCCCGGCTCAGCTAAAATGATTCCCTGAATGGAAACTTGCTCAGCTGATCTCTGTATCCTTTGCACACACAGGTCTAGTATTCACACACACACACACGTTTGTGCCGCTCCCTGTCAGCCTGATATTCACTGCACTGTGGATATTATTGCTTTGTATTGATTCAGCATTATTTTCTCTCAGTGGCTGCAGAGGGAAAGGCCAACGCAGCAGCAGTTACACCTCAGTGCATCGTCCTACCTGGGCTACATTTGCTACGACCCCATTCATACCGACTTTACTGGTAAACAATGAAGAGTGGGCGGATGTAGGATTCATAACATAGAGATGCTATTCACCCAAAAGCAAGTCATATAAATCATTTGTAGAAAAACATTCAAATGTGATGGGGTTAAAAATATTGATTAGTGTTTTCATTTGTTGTTAAGTTAAGTCATTTGAAACAATCCTCAGTAAAATACTATGTGTATTTTTGCTGCCTCTGCCCAGGACTCCCTTCTTCAGGTTATTCAGGTTTATTTATGAACTATTTAGTATCCGGTATTACCTTGGAAAGACAATTATTGCCCAACTCAGTGAAACATATCCTATCACTGTCATCTAACAACATATCCTTGTATAGAAAATACAAATGTTAAAGGAATTGCTTTTGAAACTGCACTTTTTTGTTATTTACATTTTGTTTTAAAGTCACTGCCCGTATTTGGTTTGGATAACTGTGAGGAAGCATTTCTAGAATCTGTTATTATTAGGAGTGAAAAGAGACTGAATCAACTCCAGCCCTAAATAGACACATGCCCTTGTTACGAGCCATGGTCAAGGCGGCAGCGCAAACTATTATTGTGTACACAAATCCTCCTTGTAGAGATTCCGCGCTCTGATTGGTCAAGAGTACATCATTCATTGGGACATGGGACTCAATCACATTTTGTGGATTCAAAGTGTGACAGCGCTCAAAGGTTTCAACACAGTTACAAATATGTGTCTCATTTTTACTTTGAAAACAACTGAAACCCAGATATCTACTCCACACAGTCACTCTCTGACCAGGACTGAACCAGGACAAACCCAGGACAGAAGAAGGGCTCGGCTTCATTTGAATAAGATAAACCAGTGGTCTAATATAGAATACAACTATATGACAAGAGAGCACCTGCACCCAGAGAGGGGAATCTGCTCTATAACATGTACAATAGTTCAGAATGTGTGACTGTGGGACAAAGCAACAATCTGGTGTATTTCATTAATACACACTGTTCCATCCAAAGAAACTACTACACTAAATAAACGTAACTATTTGTTTGCTGCGCTGGCACTCACATATTATTGTTTTCTATTTTGGACATATAAATCCCAACATTGTTTCAATAAAAGAAGATTCCTTATAAAATTGTTACTGCAGATTTCCGCATGATCAAGAATAATGTTGCTGAACCATTTTAGTGGCTCTTCCTTGGATACAGTCAACAAGAACAGAGCGGCTTTGATATAAATATAGATACAACTGTGAGTGCATAAATGAAAACCCTATTGGCAGAGCCTCTTTAAAGTAAAATGTTGCATCTGTCACCATTATAGAAGCACGGTAATGAATAATTCCAGACATTTTGTGCGCAAAGCTAAAACACGCATTCCCGCTGTGTGTTTGTGACAATGTTTCCAAAAGAGCCACACCTTTCACTGCTTGGAAATGACATCAATTCCTTTCTCACTCTGCATTTTGCACAGTTTTACTTTACATACAGGTAAATGAGGATGCAGAGAGGGTCAGGAGCCTGCAGCAATGACCTCCTTTGTGAGCGGCTGGTTAGCGCATGTAGCAGAGATTGTATTTGGCATTTGTTTAACCTTGGGAAAGTGTCTGTGCGTGCGCGTGTTTGTGTGTATCGCCGCTCCCTAAGGAACACATCCTTATGCTTGGGTTAGTAATAGCATGCAAGTGATAATGTCCCTGCAGAATCCCACTGACTGAATACATTCATCTGTATTTTTGAACTTTTCATTGTGAAGTATGTAACAGTGAATAAATCTGTCAGTTTCAGTTAATAATTCTAGTTATTAAACTGTCTTTGCGAGAAATCATTTTAATCTGCCTTATGTAAAGCAGCATGGGAGGGGCTAACTGTATAATTGGTTCCATAGTGGCATGTCTCTGATCAATGAATCTTAGAATAATTACCAAACGCAGTTGCTGGGTGAATTGATTTAGACTCACAAGGAATGCATTTATGTATATAATTATAACTGCATGCCATTACAGAAAGCGAGGAATGTGATCGCACTACTTTCATTTTCTATCAATGTGTTGACTTCCCCAGCTCAAGATTAACATATACTTCCTACAGAGCGCTGCAGTGTGAAACATAAAAGTTTGATATCACATTTGAAGCCGCGGTGAGGGAGTTTACACATATGGTAAACAGTAAATAGCTGCATGTTTCTTTTTCAGCACAATGGTTTGGCAGATAGAGTAACTAAGTGCTATATCACCTTTCGTAGTGTCTGCGCGTACACGTGGCCGCACTGGTGCTGCTGGGGTTTCCGCCTAATTCATCATAGACATGTTTCCACTGTCGGCGAACTGTGATCTGAAAAACAATAAGGATGACCGTCAGTCCAATCAAACTACAAACAAATATTTATGGATTCATTTTCAAATGTTCGTTGAGTGAAGGATGAATAGTTTGAAAGTGTCAGATCAAAACAGCGGCTGTGTGGTGAGGTGTGCGTCAACGATCCCATGCGTGCAGAGAAACTTGCAGAGTAGACCAAAGAGATCTGAGGCATTTCCAGTCTTCATCAGGGCATGTACATTTCACAGGTGCTCCACATACTCATAGTCATGTGACAAATCGTGTGTGTTTTTAATTCCACACTCTGAGAAAAAGGCAAGCTACCAACAGATGAATAGAGTACAAACATAAGAACCTATTACTTTTACTTTTTCAAACACCATAGCAATAAGTCTGTTGTTGGGGATTGTTCATTCAGTTTCAAGATTCTGAGCGAATGAGAGAATGATGAACTACTGTGTAACTAGCAAAGCTGACAGTTCTACGGTTGACATCACACACTCAGACCAACAACAGCAGAGGGAGGAGACGTGTGAAAGTAGTACAAAAAGACATGACAGAAAATGTACAAGAGATTAGAGATTTACATATTATGTACTGTATATGAAATATCATCTGTGGGCCTTAAGCGCTCTCCATTAGGGCGGTATACAACCATGGCATGCTGTGCATCGGTTGGATGCTCATTCCCTCAGGAAAACAACAAGACCATTTATTTTACTCTAAACAATGAACCTGAATCACAATAAGTAATAATTCATAATACAAACATATTTTGTTGGGTTTTTTTTTTCTTTTAATGAGCCAAAGGGGTCATAGTGTGTCTTGGATAGAGGACAGAATTGCATGATGTCCCCTTTAAACAGACGGGCTCTAAAGCAGGTCAAATCTATCTCATAGATGACATTTGTGTTATCTGCATTCCAACTGAGTCTCAAGAGTACAATCTGAACTTTCTACGCAAACGGTGACTTGTGGAGCATGGGGTAATAACAAACTATAGCTTGTTAGGTAAATGTCAGTCTTGCCCTGTGTAATGTTGTGTAGGAATGCAAGCTTAAGTCTTTGGGGTAGATATACTCATTTTTTTCATTATTGAATATTAAAAATATATATGATTTTATCATAATTTCATAATGAATTAGAAAGAAATCAATAAAAGCAAATAAAATACAACTTTAGAGGGTTGATGATAAAAGCTATATCCTGTTAATGGCAGGATTCGTTTTCTGTTGGAATATGCAAGCAATAAAACATAATAAGATGTTTGAAATCACCACATCAAACAAACTACAGTGAAAGTAGTGAAACATGAAGATAAGTTGATTATGATCCATGTGTGTGTATTTAGGAACACACTTCTGGGCATACATGTGCATTTTACGTCATTGTGGACTTGGGAAAATATGAGCAATTTGAACAATTTCCTTGTGACCAGTGCAGAGCGGAGGAACATGTGTTTTCCACTCTGAGGGGGCTTCATAACAACAGAAGCATATTGGCAAAAGGATGGTTTACTTCTTGGGAAAACAAGTACTGACCTTAAGGACAAAAGGCACAAAACAAAGGGAGATGGAGGAGGGAAAAGCAATGAACAACATTTTAGGGAAAAAAGAGTAGACAAAACACATAGGAGTAGGAGGGAGACGCAGAGGCGTGGGAGGGAATTTCAATAAATAGAAGAGAACATATCGCCACATATGTGAACACTTACCAACTCATATCCTCCGAGTTTCTGAGCAGCATGAAACATGGTCCAAAGGTTGACTGTGGACACAGGAAAAACAAGACTTTTAGGAACATTATATAAACAAAAGAGCTGTTGTTTTTATAAACTCATTACCCTGTTCATGAAAGATTTTATTCTAGCTGTGAGTTATAGGACATTATGCATAAGATTAGTCAAATTAGTACAGAATATACTTCTGTGGTGGAATGAAAAGAGGAGGTTTTTAATATCCTTTGTGAAGGGCAGCACGGTTTAAAAAATGTAAATGTATATTGAGCACTTGAGCAAACATGCTGTCATGATATAATACACACAGATTTGTTCACCTTCAGATACTGCCTGCAGGTACGAATGAACACCATTACAAGCATCAAACGTTTGGCAATATGCTCATACGTCTGTTTGAACTCATGCAAATTAATTTGCATTGATTTCCCCATGCAAACACCCAGTGACAGCGCAAATCAAAATAGTCGTGGATAATATTTCAACTAAAATCCCTGCTGCATTAATGGGAGTCTACAAAGAACAATGTGGTTATTTTGAGTTTTGCATTTAGCCAATGACATTTATATTTTCTTTCAGTAACATCATTGTTTAACATTTTGATATGAAGGCCTATAAATAAGAAAAGAAGACTCGCCTGGGAAGAAATCCATCAAAATTCAATCTGTGCGTACACAAAGCCTTGCATTTGTCAAAATGACATTTTCCTATCTCCGCTTTTGACAGCATTGATTTTTTCCTTCCCTCCTCAGCGCGACCGTTGTCAATGCACGGGTGGAATAACAAAGGGAGCAGGGTAGTTTTTTTCTATTTGAACTGAGCACTCTGCTTTATTGTGCTTTGTGACTGGAGAAACAGAGTGATGGTCTATTAAACTAGCTTGTTATGCATCGACTGTAATTACCTCAATAGAGCGCGGTATTGGGAGGAGAGAGACAGGGAATGAGGGAACATGTTTTTTCTTACATGTCTTGTCATTAGCAATTTATTTTCTTAATTCCCTCTATTTGGCAAGGGCAATTATCACTGAGATAAGGATGACAAAACAGAAACACAATACGGCCTCAGTGACACACCAATGGTGTCGCAATTAGACAACACGGCTAGGAGAGAAACAAATTAGAACTGATGTTCACAATCACATGCTGCCAGGGCACACAAGCAAAAGTGGAATAACACACACACACACAAACACGCACACACAAGGACATTTAGACTGTACACCACCTCAATAATCCATAACACATCTCTCAAAAAGCCCTGACAAGACTACAATAACAGCAGATGAACAGAAACACAAGTATGCTCACACAAACAGGCTGCACCTACAGTTTACTGAGGAATAATATTATTATAAATATATGTAATATTAATTTTGCTTCGTAAACACAAGAACATTTTCAAATATATTTTTATTTCAGTGATCCAAACGAGATAATTGATTCCAAAAAGTAATTTAAAAGTCTGATTTAGACTCAATATTAGTTATACTAACAAAGAGTGGAGAGGCAACAATCGAGGAAAAAGTGTATAATGGAATAAAAACAAAAGATATTTCTTGAAAAATATACATTTCAATGTAGTCAGCAAAAAGCTATCAGATTTTAGGAGAGAGTACATTAAAACAGGCCTATTCAGGGGACTAACTCATTTGGACACTTATTGCAGCAAAGCGCCTGCTAAATCATTCAACCATCTGTTGGTTTGTTAAGATCCAGAGAAGTTAATAAAAATATAATTTCTGAAACGCTACTAAAATAATATAATTTCAGTTAACATCACAGAATAGAGCGCTCTTTGATTTTTTTAAAATATATTTGTAGCTGGTTTAAAGGGAATCAAATCAAAACACATCTGAGGGCTTTTTGTATTAATTATGTTGTATTTTGCGGATTTTCTCGCTCTCTTTTGCATGTGTGCTGAGACGCGCTTGTTGCCAAGGACAAAGTTTAAACAGCATGATTTCACCATTTAATGAGGGCCTTGCTTATGATGTGTCTGTTTCTGAGATTCAAAGCATGTACTGTATGTAAAACAGTTGGCGTGCGGACCTCGACTTGATTCTGAGCTCAAACTGAGAAATGCCAACTAAAAATAAAGCATGTTGAGTACGTAGCTCTCCCTCTCCATGCTTCCTCTGTCTCCCTCAACCACAATGACCTATTTAAGCAACAACATGTCGGCAATCAAAGAGACAGGACTGTCAAAATAGTGTGGTGAGGTTAGCACAGCCACCACTGCCACAGCCTACCTTAAGTTTAAGCTTCAAATAAACTGTTAGACTTACAATTTCTAGACCGACTAACAAGAACACTGAAACACTGTTTCTACAATCTGTAATTTCAACTGGGGAGCAAAACCTGCTGGTGAAATAAGATTACTGTTGGAATAAAAAAATACTCAAGTTGTACATTTGCAAAGCTCAGCAGAAGCTAGAAGGGCTCTTTTGAGGTTTGCCTAAAGATCAAACAGCTAAAACAAACTCACCCTGTGAATGGTACACATAGTGCAAGCTAAGCATCTGCCCTATATCGGAGAACTTTCATCAGGAGCAGACGATATGTTCCTTATACCTGCACGTTTAGAGGACGTTCTTGGTCTTCACAGAAAGCTCTCTGACAGGAATGAGAAGATCTCTGCTAGTATTAAAGCCACTCACGATGTGATCCGACAGGCAGCCTCTGGAGCCGTTTGCCACGTTTCGCTTCACAAAGACAATCCTCACACTCCTTTGTTATAGCTTCACATTGAACAAGATGTTTTATTAATCTAAGGTATTGTCAGTTAGAGTTTATTTTTGTTATATTCAAGATATGTCCTTGTCTTTACAGAAAAAGAAACTTGTTTTTCGATAGCAGACTGAAGTTATGACCAGTGCCATTGACCAATAGATGCTATTTTAGATAAAAATTACTGATAGGGATATTATTATATTCCCCCATCATCATCATTCCATCAGAAACACCTCACACCGATATCCTCAAACCTTTAGGGTTTCTTGGCTCCTACTTATAATTTCACACTTTTATTGCTCAAATCAATCAATCTAAAAATGAAACATGAAAAAGTTAAGAAATAAGTGCTCTTTAATTAAAGTTTCATCTTAAAGTTTCAGATATCATTGGTATCAAGTACCTAACCCTTTCAAAATCAAGTCTGACTTTTTTAGTTTAACCTTTTAAACTTTTGGGGTGCAGAGTTTGGAAATGTTGGTACAAAAATATATTGATTAAATGATCATGATATATGTAAACATAAACATGTTTTGAGATTCCCATCTGATCATGATAATGATTTGCAGAAGTGCAGTGTTTGGAGGATTCGGTCCCAACTTTCAATATTGTTGGTGAAATATGTGCAACAATCAAATAAATGTGTCTTAAGGTTTTACCCTCCAACGATGCATATGCAGTTTTAATGAGGGGCACATGTACTCACTCTGTTTGAATCCAAGGAAGGGGATCCTCTCGATAGGCGTGTCTCTTTCTTTCATGTACTTGTAAAGCTCCACTAAGAAGGCCTGCTCCTCCGCGCGCTCCTCCTCTGGCACCTCCTCCTCTTGGCTGTCCACCTGCTCCAGCTTCACCTCCTGCTCCTGTCTCTTCTCCTTTTCTTCGATGCGCTCCTTCTCTTCAGGCACACACTTCTTGCTAAGGTTGTTTGCTTTCTGTTTGGCTACTGCAGGCATTTTACCATTGGGTGCCACTTTACAGCTTGGTTTAACCTGTGAAAAAATGTGTGAAAAGTCATTTGTCATCTAGATTAAAATTGGGATTATATATGATGGCTAGTTTTCCTGAAATGATCAGCTACATTTCCATATCCAATAATAGATTGTCATTATTATTCATTGATTATCAATACAACAACAAGACAGATATTGCAGATATTACTTACCCCACTCCAATAATACATAATGTACATCAATAACATATTACCGGTAGTTGAACAGAGAATAGTGAACCGAAGCAGAGAGCATTTGTCTTGACACTTAACTCAATGTCTTGCTGTCTGACATGCACAATAAAAATGTCATGTAGAATAAATTAACCAGTAAACCAAGTGTACAATTATTCTTTGGACCAAATAAAAATAAAAAAAACTCTTGAGGCATGTTTTTATTTAAAGGTGACTGAAGTTTATAACCATGTTTGTAGTGGTTTTCTTTTGCACAATAATAAAAATGATTCATGCAAGTTTGGGTATTTTATGTTCTCCTATAATCCAAAATCCATTGCTCCACCTGGTTCTCTGCGCACCGCCACCATAAAAAAATATGTTATCTATAATAATATTATATCATAATAATATAATATATCATAATATATCATATCTATAATAATCCTGTTTTTAAAACAATTAATGATAGAATAGCAATAAGTGCAAATTGAAACCAATCCCAACAAACATCATTGATGATGAGTTCATTGTTAGAACACTGATGTCAATAATTTTCATTACCTTTATAGGAGCCTTGTTTTCTGCAGGGCAGGGCTCCGGAGCGGAGGCCACTGTGGGTCCCTGGCATGGCCCTGATGAGCTCTGACCTGTGCTTGGTGTCTGGCTCTGGGATTCTCTTCTCAGGGACACAGACAACTTCTTTTTTCGAGGACGTCCTTTCAAATTAGGTGCTGTAAAAACACAAAAACATAAAGATCATATGGATTTGAATGCATCTGTTTTGTAGTACAGAGAGATGTCGGTCTCTCTGCTGTGAATATAAAACAAGTTCAACATTTTGAGCGAGTGACTAATGTTCAATTCTTGGACTAAATCTGGGTAAGTACGCAGGCTATGACGGGAACATACACAATCAAAGGAATGGAATTTCACAAGCCTAGTAGCCTGTAGCTAATTATTTTAAAATGGATTAGTGCGACATTGTAGTGAATGAGGAGCTGACTGCCAAATTGCTCCAATGTGCTAGTAAACACAGTCCTTAAGTTCCCTTTCAGCTTGAGAGTGCATTTAAATTCAAACAGATGTATTTTTATAATCCACAGGAATGGCATTATAACTGCAAAGAACTTAAGGCAAACTGAATAACTTCTGGTTAACCTACATACATGGAAATATCTCTGGTATTTCTTAGGACACACACTTTCATTTGGTCGAAAACTGTGAGGGATAGAACCAGACTTTAAGAAATTCATAATGCCATTTTTGTTCCCTATAGCAATCCCTCTCAATACTGTTAATTAAAAGCACATGAACCTGCCTGATAGGAGCTCTTTGTTTGAAAAGCAGGCAGATATAATTGCTCAGTTCACATTACACACACAATAAAGTATTTAAGCCCCGGCAAGTCCTTTGTACACCCACGTTTATGTCAACCCGTGACTGCAATGTTACTTCTTGGCTGAGTGCCTTTTGCCTCAATGTAGCAACAGAAACAGAGATAAGCTCGATGGAGAGAAGTGGAGTGAGGAGGGAAAACAACAACAGATAAAAATTTAAATAATCCAGGCACGTATCTGCAATGTCAATTAAATCACGTTAAATGCCAAAGAGGGCTCAAAGATTATATTACATCTATTCCCAACACGACTATACAACTCAGGCAGTGCACAATTAATCAAATTTCCATTCAATTATAGCCTTTCTAAAGCAAACATTTCAAAGTGTATCAATAATACAACATTAATATGGAATAATGCAGACTAAAATGCAGATAAATCTCCTTATATTTTACAGCACAATAGGCACCAATACAAGCATTTATGCACACATACTAAAATGATTCTGCGTCGTCTTGAAGAAGTCTTTTCTGCTCTGCCGGAGAAAAACTGTGCAGGGAACATACCAAGGACGTTTGCAATGCATTTGTTATCTCTATGGCATAAAAAACAACACTGTAATCTTTGCTCTATAAAAACTGAAAGTATAGGTCTCAGTTTTCTTCAATTGTCAGTTGTTGCGTCGCCCTTAATCCGCCATTTTATAATTAACTCAAAGGCTCACAGAAAACCCCATTCATTTATACGCTAGTGTTTATTTTGTAAGATGAGCACAGTGCAGATTTACTGGAAAAAATAAAAATCCAATATTGAAGCAGTTATGGACTAAGTGAATTTGTAGCATGCGCCTCGTACTGTGTGGCACAACATAAAGACAAATCAATAGTCATAAAGAGCAGGCTGCATCAGGGCTGCCTATAGCTGTTGTTCCACAATATAGAGATGCAATTACAACGGAATGTTTTGTGCCCATGTAAAAACACAATAACTGCTTTCAAACATATGGATAGTATCAATGACATCACTAACAATAAGCAAATTAAATAGTTAGGTCTGATTTCCTGTGTGTTATAACAGCAAACACAATAATAATATTCCAGTTTTAGAATACCTGATTATAGGAGAGACAAAGTCGGAAACAGAATGTAATCTAATTTTTAGTTTCATTAGTTAATCATTAGTGCATTAAGACGTACGATGTATGGTGGTGTTCAGTACAAAAACAAAAACATTCAAAAGGTGTTTTGTTCAAAATCAAATGTGAGAATTATATTAATAATTATAGTAATAATTGTATTTATTCAATAAATATTTTGTATATCTAAATTGAAAAGACAGATATGATGCATTTTATAGTATATTACTATAAAATGCATAATACACAGCCACATACCACTATTACTGATAACAATCTCTCTAAATTCACTAGGCTGTGCTTTATGCTTTAAAATAACATTTATCTTTACCTAAAACAAATCATGTGCAAAAATGTAACTGGTGGTTCCTAAGATAAGATGTCCTTTATTAATCTCACACAAGAGAAATTCACAAAGACACTAACTCTCCCGTCATAACATTTGACATCTCTTAAAAATTAGCCATTGTTTTTGGTCCCTCAGAACAAACCCTCCGACACCAGCTTACATAACCTGCCTGTTTACATTTTTTCATCAGGTCAAATAGTGCTGCGTAAGAAAATGCACCAATTAGAGCCGTGTGCTGCTGGAGAACACATGGACAAAGAAGCAAATGGATCTGAAACCACGCAGTAATTATCTGCAAAGGTTAAGTGGTGCATTTAGTATTTGTGGAAACGCATTCACAGAAGGTCATATGGGAGATTTTGTTAGTGTTTAACTCCATTATCTTCCTAGTACGTTACACAAAGGCACGATTGTCTTCATAGAAATGCAAAGGAAACGAAAGATGGCCACGCTACTCTGCGATTGATCTGTGTACAATGGAAACATGGGCGAGAGCAGAGTAATGGTTTGACTGCACCAGGGGAGGAGGGTGGTATTTTTAACATCCTGTGGGCATTAAGAGTTTTTGTCAAGGAGACTGTTTGAACACACACAATACATCCACGGACTGGCCAAAATTAGAACTGGAGTCATCAAGGATTAAAATGCCTTTGTCACACTGGGATGGACTATACCGTACAAGTTGAACCATTATATTATAAAAAAAGGTTAAACCAAAATAAAAAAATGAATTGTAAAATGTTATGTGAATTGGGAAAACAAATCTATATTTTGGTTTCTCATACCTTCAAAGGTTTGCAAAACTAAATATATGAGTACCAAAAGGAAATAATAAACACTACAAAGTTTTTTCAAAGAAAATGAAATATTCCCTGTTTCCCCTAAGTATTTTTAGAATGGAAGGAAGGACACAAGACAAATAATCTTCTAAAACACTCAAATATACAATATATGCACAAACACACACAGAGGCAATCGCATTACCCTTTGGTGGGGTAATAGCCTTTGCTGCTAAACATTTGACAGTGACAGAGAATGTCACTGTCAAATGTTTAGGGGTTGTCAAACTCTTTGTATTCACTTGAGAGAACTGGACCATGCAGTGTTAGGACAAGCAGAGTGACCATGCAGCACAGTGACCATGCAGCACAGTGAGCAGCACAGAGACCATGTAGCACAGTGACCATGCAGCACAGTGAGCAGCACAGAGACCATGTAGCACAGTGACCATGCAGCACAGTGACCATGCAGCAAAGTGACCATGCAGCACAGTGAGCAGCACAGAGACCATGTAGCACAGTGACCATGCAGGACAGTGACCATGCAGCACAGTGACCATGCAGGACAGTGACCATGCAGCACAGTGACCATGCAGGACAGTGACCATGCAGCACAGAGACCATGCAGCACAGTGA
>JAPMNZ010937601.1:0-28328 GCA_029875035.1 Pomatoschistus microps | reverse complement strand
TGCAGATGCCATGAAAGACTACAGAGGTTTTACAAGGAAGATCTAGGTCACCACATGGGTCCAAGATTCTGATTCTGGGTTTGTAAATCATGTTTTAAACCCAGGTAGATAAGTTATGAAAGAATATATTTTCTTAAAGCAGCACCACAAAACTTTTGCTAGTGCTACTTTTGTGGCATCACTTGCTCAGGGAAATACAATCTCATCAGCGATAGATTCTGTACCATAAAGGAGAAGGAAAACCAACTTAGAAACAAGCATCAAGCGAGTTAGTAGTGATGCAAGCCCACGGTAAGAATGCATGTTTATGTACCGGTTGTAGTGCAATTGAAATTAAAATGCATGGATTTACATTACTTTATTTGTTGATAGAATATTGCATACAGAAGTTAAGAGTATGATTCATATAATTGACCCAAGATTTGTATTGCGCCCCCCTTTTTTCGTTTATTTTTACACTATTTGTTTTCCCTCTCAAATATGCTGCACTTGTAGAATGTCATCGAGTCACAGGGTTGGGCTCAGGGTAAAAACCACAGATGGAGTTTTGCAAAGCACTAGGGGATGGGATGAAATAATACAGAATGTCAGTGTCAAAGTCCAAAGCTGCCAATTATCAAACTTGATTGATAATCCACTACCGATGCTATATATTCTGGAAGTTGCCATGGGCGCCACCAATAATCGTGTATGATTATGTTTCCAAGCTTGACAGCAAATACGTTCTATACTGACTAGAAAACAATGTTTAAGCCCCCTGGAGAAACGGTACAACGTTGACTTCTTCCACATTTTCCCACAAATCAACCTATACTTTCTCAATCACAGTGGATGTGCGAGTTACAGTATAGTCGTGAGACGTAAAACTGAGCAGAGCGAAATAAGTTGGACAGATTTTTTTTGTTTCTGACAGGGAAGTCATTAAAGTTATTGCCAAAGCCCAGCAGTTTATCATAAACCCTATTACCTTTGCAGCAGATTCTATCACAGCTAAGAATCCACCCTATAGAACACGTTGATACTATACAAAATTGAACAATCTAAAGCATGATGTTTTCAGAGTCTTAGTTGAATCTCCTCAGCGCTCTTGTAAAGTCCATCAAGCGTGCAGGCTGTCTCTTTTGCCCTTGTCCTCTCCTTCCTGTCCAAACTCCTCTTCGCAGTTGGACATCATCTGGCCCGTGAATGGCACATTGTTATAGGCCTTTCCCTCGGTGGCCGCGCGAGCAGATGCCACAAGCTAACGCTACAGCGCTCCCTGCACCAAGGTTGGTAAGCACTCACGCATTCAAGCACCAGGCATGCCGTAAATTACATCCCACTAGCACACAAGCAACCAGGACTCTGAGCCACAGCCTCCTGCACTGTAAAAAAGTTGGAACGCTTTCATTTAAGTTAGCTGAACTGGTTCGTCATATTTTAATTTGATTTAGGACATTATCAGTAATGTATCGTTGTGAAAACAATACTATTGTTTAAAACAAACAAACTACACCAATGGCCTTTGTGTGTCACATGAATTAAAACCTTTTATAATGTAGATTGTAAAAGGCTGCAAGTGAAAGTGCGTCTTATCACTGTGACTTTTAGGAAGACAGTTCGACAGAATCACAAATCATGAATCATTGTTGGAAAGTGTAAACTAAAATGATTATTATGAACATAGCATACATATTGTAATGCTTCCGTAAGCAGGGACTTCATAAATGTACATTTCTAGATTATCTGCTCTATTCTCAGTTTTCATCTCAGTTTTATTAATTTACAACTTACATTGTCCTACTTTCTTTGACCATTTACAAAATGATGACATTGATTCCCGGACATTACAATCAAAAGTCTGTACTGAAGCAAAAGCATCAGTAAAGACACATTGCTATAATATCAGTTTAAGTTGGCTTTAATTTTTTTGTGTCCAGAGCAGAAGAGCGAGGGGTCCCCAGCAGGCGGCAGGGGAAGTGTCCTGGGGTCTGGACAGCTGGGTTTTGAACTTCTTACCCTGCTGCTCCTGGGGTCAACAGCTCAGTGGACGCAGAGGTCAAGGCGCGCTAAGAGGCCATCCTCCACTGAAGCTCCAGCACTTGTTTAGATGGAGTCCCAGTGGCGTGATTACCTCAGCGTGCTGGAGGTGCTGCTATCAGTGGGATCAGGTGAAGCATGCAGCAGGAATAACATGCTACACGTTTACACTTTACAGCACTCCTAAAGACTTTTGATAGGTCACATGTCTGCTTTCCCCCGAACGCAATGTCCTATTATAATTTGAGAGCCACATTTGTTTTGCATTTAGTAATAGTAGAAAGAAAAACAAAGATGTTGGATGAAAATATGCACTGACAACTCAGTGAAAAGTTCTACTCAAAATTGCAGGCTTTATTTTTACTTCTCAGGTCTCTCCTGGTTGCAGGATTTCAACCAATTAGAAATCAGAGCCTCTGTAAAACACTAGACACCAGTGGATAGCCGATTACACCTCCACGCCATTCTGTGCATGTTCTCCTCGTGAATGCATATAGGTTTCCGCCACCCTACCACTAAAAACATGTTCAATAGGTCTGCGCCTCCTGTACTGGCGACCCCGCTCCCATCTGTGTGTGGAGTGAGAGGAAAAATGCCACCAAAAAAACACAATTGTAAAGCGCTATGTGACTCTGGAAGGTGCTATATAAATAAAGATTATTTACTTACTTACAAAGCGTTAGAAAATATTAAAAAAATTCTAAAATGTGGCACTCTCAGTCATTTGGTTGAAATACACTACCATTGATATACTAAAAGGTCCAAATGTTTATTCTTTGTGAAAAGTAGGTTATCAATGATTTTGCAGGCCATATAAGGGCTCAACAAGTTGTCTCAACACATATTTAATATTAGTGTTTTTCATGTTTTTTATTCAGGTTCTCATTTAAGTCAATATGTTTATACACTCACTCAAAACCAAGTTCAATGTAATAATAATTACTGCTTATTTGCAACTTTTTCCTGTTTCCATGACAAAGTCATTCAACCTTTGAATAAACCACCTCTTTAAACACTAACTATGACAGGATTGTAACAAATCCATCTAATACCCTTAATAGTGAAAAACCGTTCTGTACAAATGAGCAGTTACAACCAAATTGTCAATGTAAGAGACCAAACTCCAAACCAAATCAGTGAGTAAGCCGGAGCAAGTATCACTATAGATCTAAGACGAGGCACAATAAAGCCTGATTTGTTATGGTCTTGGGAAATACATGGCTCAAAATCCAATCAAACACATCACCATAGTCTATTTGAGGAAGAATCATCCTCTGCTACAGACAATATTTACACTCTCAAATCCCACGTCTAGTCCGCGGATGCACAGTGGCTCGCTAAGATATATGGGTTACTTTATTCATAGCACTTCAATTACAAAATCATGTATTGGGGGAAGAATAAATTAATAATAAAACCCCCTATCTGAACTTCTAATATTTTGCTTGGCGAAGGGAAACGAATTACCCTTTTCAGAACTGATGATGTATTACTAGCGTTTGATCCTTAGAGGTTTGGCCATGCTCACATTCATTACTTTCAAGTGCTGAGGTGTATCTGCAATTAGAAGCACCTTGCAGTGGATTTCTGACACTCCCGCAGACTTGAAACACCAGATCATAGACTCATCACGGCATTATACTGCAGAAGAGGGGACGCGCTCTCCTTCCAATATACGGACAGAGATATGGGGGCTGGGAGGGTGCGGGCTTAATTTAACCATGTGCCCGTAAGTGAGGAGAGCCGGTAAGCAAATGAGGACCTTTCATTAAATCAAAGGTGATTTTTGTTCTGCTAATGGGCGCCCCAAAATCTAGTGCAGCGGCAAAGCATGTGATCATTCTCAGTGGAGCCTCTTTACGGCTACAGACCGGTCAGGGCTATTCTTATTACAGTATGCATAATGTAATGAGCATGCCTGTTTCTTTTAATCACACTGAGTGGACTGTGTTAGTGTTTCTTTGAAATGACAAACCCATACAAGCCGTGGCCCAATAAGAAAGGGAATAAATAATACAATCACTCAGGCGCCTTGTACGCTTAATGCACTTGCTATTTCTCAAATGACAGCCATTTACATGGAACGGTGCATTCAGTTGAGTTGTCTTGTTTTGTCCCACTGTAGAGCTTAATTCTATATGAATGCCCAAGTCTCTGATGTCTTTACGATTAGGGCCCTCGAGAAGCAGTATCTTCTTTAGCTGTCCAGCCATTGGTTGTGACAGGGCCAGAATGGTCACCGCAGCGACACACCTCAGAGAGGCGAAGGAAGTTTGGCCAAAAAACACGCTGAGCCATTATGTTAAAGTAAACGACAGCACTTCCTAATGTCATTTGGCAGTGCTAGCGCTCAGCAATTAGGGCCTCTCTTAATGCGACGCTGGGAGCATTTCTCCTCAAGGTTAGCGCCTCATTTCCCCACGATGGGTCTGCCGGGCCGCACCAGATGCATTGTGGGAGCTGGGGGGCGAGAGTTAGGACAGGTGTCCGCCACCTTGGATATCTCCCTTCGCAGCTGGCACCAGCTGGCACCCCCAGTGCCCCATCCGGACGGTCTGCTCTCCCTTCTCCAGTGAGGGAGGGGGCCGTGCGGAGGGAGGGGGGCATGTCAAGGGCAGACCTGCTACAAGCTCACTCACAGGGCATCCATGCCATGACATGACCTGGCCACTAGGGGACCTGCCAGCAGTGAGGGGTAGGAGTAATGTGGTGCGGCCGGCTCCAGCGTCCCTAATGGAGCGGCAATGATGAGCCCAGCAGTGCCAGAGGGTCAGAGGCAGCCCTTTCCCACCAGAGAGCCCTGTGTCATGTCTGAAGGTGGTCTCCACGGAAACGCACCAGCCGTTTGGCCCAAAGGTAAATGGAAAGAATTTTAAAATTACACTCGTCAGTATTATCTATTTCAATATGCTTTTAAGCACTACTGCACGTGTAAGCGGCTGCTCTATTAATATTCTACATCACACTTTGTAGCCTTTTTAGCCTGTTTGCCGGTTAATAAGAGTACTTTATGCCCCATATAATTTGATTAATATAGTAAACCATACCTGCATAAAATGAGTTAGTACAATTAGCCCACTGATTACACTTACAGAAACTAGAACATTAATTATATGTACAACATAATGATTTCACAGCACCTCAAAAGGACAAAGACATTTTCGGTTCATTCAAGAGACCAAAATTGTAATCAGACAGAAACGCGTTTGTACGAACCGTTGAGGCCACACACAAATGGACATTAAACTGGACATCATCTGAACAATATAGCCAATCAAGAATTCATTTTCACAGTGTCACAAGAGCACATGGCAGCACTGAATGAACCCTGTTACAATCAAACATTCTCTATGTTTTAATGTTATTTTTTTGCGAGAAGTAAGTACGAAAAATATTTGTTTTTGCTGGCGGGCTGAGCTCTTTCTGGGTGAAGGCCAATTGTTATGAATGCAAACTAACGGACTTGTCTGCAGTCTGGAGAAATCGCTTCACATTATAACCACATTATGTTCCCGGGCAATACACCGTGTTTCTCACTCACGACGCCAGTTAATTCACTTAATATGTCTTTAATGGGGAACGTCTTTGCTTTGTGTAAAATGGCTTTTCTGCGCTGACCATTATCTGAGATCAAGCCTAATGATGGCTCCCGGTTTATGATAACGACCATTATCTCGGAGACCACCATCACGTCTGCCAAATGATCAAATGATCGCGCACTCTTTTGCTTGAATTCGTTAGTCATGTAAATGTAGATGCTTCCCAGAGTATCCCTGTATACAATTACGCGTTTTCGACCCTCGGATTGAACTAATCATGCTTTTGAAGTTGAATAAAGCGTAGCGTCTTTGCCCTCATCAGACCTTAATAGACTCCAAACACGAGAAGGGGTCCCTCAGTATTCTCATCTTTATATAGGTAACTCAGTGGCAATAATAATAATAATTTGTGATAGCGTGGCATCAGACAAAGAACGAGCTAAGATCCTTTGAAGTGCAGACTGTTGATTACTGTAAATGAGAGCTGTTTCAGGGTGGATTGTGGGTAATTATATGCAGTGCACCCCAGGGAGCAGTGCTAGGGCCCATGGGAGAGGCGTTCCACGGGAGAGCGAGGCGCAGACAGAGCAACACATGCTGGGCCACCGATTCCCAGCGTGGTGAGAGTCAACAGGCCTGCCTTTTTATTCCTAATGCCTGTGATTTACATGAAAGAACCACTGTCACCCAACCGCATCGCCGCCACCGCCTTGTATACCGCACTTTGATTGACAGCTTTTCATATTCTTACAAGCCCCGCCTCTCTCCTCCTCTTCCTACTCCACTGCTAAACCACATACACTTGCTCCCACAACAACTTGATGATGATTGCAGATTGAGAATGTAGCAGCGTATTGCAGAGGGTTGAGTGGCAATGAGGAAGGCAATTAAAGCCATTTAAACTGGATATTACATTATATTTTTACTATTCGTCCCTGACTGAAACTGCAGAGCTTAGTGTCCTGCTGGTATTTTATGGCAGCGGTGGACAGATTCACTGCATTATTAATGTATGACAGAACAATGAGTTTAGGTTGGCTCAGTGATGGCATTATATGTTACATTTCAACGTATAATACTTTCCCTTCTTGTGAACTTTAAATACTTCATTATGCAAAAAGTAATCTGGTATGTTTGAATCAATTTTGGAGATAAGGGGTTTTGCTAAATAAAATGCAGTCTCGATGTGTAAAATACACATTTACCAATACATTTTGTGACATAAAATATCCTTTAAGTAAAACAATAAAAAGCACAATATTACTATTAACAGAATATGTGAATATAAAGAATTCACATTTTAAATGTTTTGCTCTTTTTCAAACTGTAACTAAATGGAAAAAATATTGGTACATTTCTTCCTCCTTTATTCACAATTTTTTGTGAATCCTTTTAAAATAATATGTAATAATTTATATTTTTTTCACAGAGAAGTCAAGACTTCAAAACTTGATTTGCTCCAAAAAGAAAAGTTGTTTTCATACAAAATACTGTTTTTTGGGGGAAATGGCGAGGACATTCAGCAAGTGACCACTCGAAATCCTAATTTCACATGACCTAAAAATGACAATTCAAAAAAGGCCCAACTTAAGTTTGTGAAAAAATACTGAAAAGGTTTAAGTTTTATAATAGTTTTAGTAATATATACACACTGGTGTTTATATGTGTATATATACACATTGGACATCACATTCAAATTAGGATGCAGCGTTAGGCAAAGTTTTCCAATCACGCTGGGAGCCGCGCAATCTCTTTCTCCTCACTTGAGCTCATTTCTCCACTAATGACTTTGCCCTCTGATGCAAGCCAGGGGATCATCAAAGGTCCTTGAAACAAAAAGGGAAATATCGCAATTACTGGGACTTTCATGGCTTGAGAAGCAGATTAAAAACCCCAGCTCTTGTGTTCTGAGACTCGAACGTTGTATTCAATGTATATTCAAGTGCCACTGTGCATCACCAACGTGTCCCTCCTCTTTCATTCATCATCCCTACTCCGCACAGATAATAGAATCAAATGTATTATGTATTACTAATCACATGATAAAAGGCCTTTCAGCGCTGGTTAATGCATGTAGATTCCAAAATGCTGCATGTACAAGAAAAGTCATTGCCTTTTAACCGTTGGCCTGAGGGAGCCGAATTGTCCCCTAGCCTCCATAACCATTGACACAAAAAGGTCCCCAAACAATTTCAAATTACTGCTTTATTTCTCTCTCTTATATAATCCACCCACATTATTAAATCTTGCACCTTCTGGGAGTCGGCTGATACAATAATGTTACAGTGCTAAGATGTTTACATTCGAGACCCCATGCTTTCCTTGTTATAAACATGTATGCCCCCAGGACTAGTAGAATGCATACTACTTGGCCCTAAATGAGGGGCTGGGTCATTTTGTTTTTTAAGAGGGGTCAATATTAACCTCAAGCAATAGGAAAGGGAAAGAAAAAAATCACCAAGGCCAGTTGTTGCAGCCTGACTGAGCAGAAAATAGCTGCTGCAGTGCTGATACACGACTATTATACATTAAACATGCTGGTAAATATTCACAAGTCAGAGCATTCAAATGGAAAATATGGTTTGGGGTCAAGGGGTCTATGAAAATGTTGTCTCGGGAGGAAGGTCCCTGAAGAATAGAAAGGCAATGATGATAACCGTAGGGGAAACACCCATAGGGGACTGGGGAGAACATTAAGAGTTGTTTTACATGTTTGACTGTGGGGCCGCCATGATACTCGCCTGATAAATGATGGGCACTTATCAGACCCGGCCGCGGCTAGAGTTATGTACCATGCCTAATAGAATGTAAAAATGCCATCAATTACAGAAGCAGCAGGCTAAATTAACCAATAAAGTTCACCTAATAATTCTACTTAAGCATTTTATCAGTTAACATATGCTGGTTAAATAATTGTACAGTGGTCGTTTTGTAGCGGTGAAAAAAAGGGTATTGTACTCAAGTCTATGAATAGCCAAGCACAAAAGGTATGGAATAATAGGTGTGCGTCAGTTTTATTAGCGGGCCGTCTCGCTGACAGGATCACATGGCTCGAAAATTATTTCATCATGTTCAAGTCCAACTGTGGGACTACGGTGTTATCTGCTATTTTTGTCTCTCTCGGCCGTATATTTCTGAGGCCAGGAACAATGTAGTCTGACAGACATATTCTTTATGAGGGGCTCGTGGTCTCTCTAATTTGACACAGTTGTCAGAGATAAAGCTCCTTAGAGAGTGTGGCCATGCTCTGGGTAAGAATGGGGATTAAATTAACACCCCCACCTTCACATCCTCTGACCCCAATACCAGAGAATAAAACATACATGCGACTCACTTCAGCACCCGGCGTCTCTCCAACTTTAGCACTGCTCTGTTTGTACACATGCAACAACAGCACACAGACTAGGCTGATGGGAAGCCTCAACACAGGTTAACATAAAACATGCTTACCAACACGTATTTTACTATCATCCTTTACTTTATGGGCAGCAGGGGAGAAAATCACAGTCTCTTATAATTGTGACAACACTGGCTTCTCCTTGGTAGTTTGATATCAAATGACCCGAGCACGTGAAATCAAATCAACATTGGAATGGATCATATCAAATTCTAATGAAAACATAATGTGCTCTTAAAATGTGTGCTGGCCCGGCAGCCAGTCATCCAGAGAGTCTCCCCCAGATGACGTGATGAATAGGGAACACCGATGGAATATGCATCAAAGTCGGGCTCATGATTTATGTAATAGCAGTCACTTGGACACTGATTAGCTGCTCTGTCAAGCGTGTAATACGAGAGGCACAACCCCTGGTTTATCAGTCATTTATCTGAAGTGCGTCCTGATATTATCACTGGATCCTAATGTCATCATTATGCCGCACAGCATGTGCGGGCCAGTGTGTCATGGTGCCGGCGACACTGCCTGTCAGGAGTTCAAGTCTCTTCATTTGCAAAGTGCTCAGACATTCATAGCACCATGTCAACAGTAAAATAGAAGAGCTCGCTCAAATCAGAGATGGAGGGACAGAGGCGCACAGGCACACTTCATAAGTGGGCACTTGAGACAACACACTTATTTTGTGGTTGAGGTTTGGCTTAGTGATGATCAGGCTAATTCTGCTGAGAGTGGAGGAACAACAAAATGTCAAAGTAAAAAGGACAAATTTATCAAGATGCTTTTCCATGCAGAGTCCAGACTCAGATGAAGGGAAATGAACAACATTACATACCCAGTGCACTGGTATAGGACGTCCGGGGTATACTGTGTGAGGCCCATAAAGTAGTGTGATTATAATGCACGCTCACACACTCACTATGAGAGCAGAGTGCCTGTTCAGTCTGTCAGGACTTTTCTGGTCTCCAAGAGAATATCTGATATCATAAATGACTTCAACTCCTCCCACGCCAACACAATGCTGAACACAGAAAGAGACAGCTCTGTTAGATCTGTGGCAATATCAAACATGAGCTGGATGGACAGAGCCACTAATAAACACTTTGTGACATATGACATAAAGCCTGGACTTGTTATTCCCACACACATCTGGTGCAGCACTGAAAGGAAACAGCGCAACATATAAGTCTATCATCACTTTTCACAAACAAAAATAGTGAAGGAAACTGCACAGGAAAAAGAGCTCTTTGAGTCTCAAACAAAAGACAGCAACCCGGCTGCCAGCTCAGACAGGGCACCACACCTTGGCAACGGTGTCGTGCACAATCAAAGGAACAGTCGTCAAAGGACTGTTTTTAAAGGATATCTGTAAAAGATTCAGAATATGTGTCATTATAGAAAACAATTGAGTTATTGTGTCCATTTCAAGCCATCTTTTTATGTACAAATAGCTTAAACATTTCCTGTTTTGATTAGCAATATATACATGTATATATATATTAGTCATAAAATATATATATATATTATATATAAAGTGTCAAGTGTGATATTAATAAAAAATTTTTTAAAAAAGTAAACATATAATATGTTCCATACAGGATTTCATTATGATCCATTGAAATGAAAAAAGCAATGTGTAAATAATTGGATTTAGATTTAGAAATGGAAGACTTTTTTTTTCATAAGCTGAAACTGGAACAAACACAAAAGCCGCTCTGGGTAGTGCCACATAGGATAATTGTTTGGCTTCTGATAGAGCAGCATTAAAATCATTTGAAACAGTATGGCTCAGAAGATCCAGCAGAGGGGGCTGCTTACTGCAATCATATGCTGATTAATTGAGCCTGATTCTCCCCATGCTGCGAACATAAGTTGTCCCTCACTGTAGGCTACATTGGTATGTGGGCAAAGGTTACACAAGGCTTTATCGAAGTCACCTTTTAACACAGGTAACCCTCCTGGCATTTTGATTAATATTAAGAAACCACTGATTTTCTGATTATCCTCGTCAGCCTATATCAAACTAGGTTATGTTCATTTTTATTAATTGTGCATGTTGCTCTCTAATTAGCTAATGAGAGACAAAAAGCAGGTTTAGAGCAGAAAAATGCAAATGACTCTTAGAAAATAGCACAAAAAAGTAAATGGCAAGGCTGAGAATCATTCTTCATTGAAATGTCAGAGATAAATGGCTCAAATGTCACATCAATTAAAACGGGGGACAGTTAGTAGTTCATTAAAGAGAGAGCCATATTGCACCGTCGGGTACCGTTGCCAACCCTTACTATCTGGGGCAGACTGGCAGCGGGTCCAGATGGCATGGAAATCCTCACAGATTTCAAAATGGTCTCTGCAGGGGTGGCGTTTCTCCCCGCTCCCACCCTCACCGCTGAGGCCCAGGCCGGCCTATACACTCCAAACGGAGACATGCAGAGAACTGAGGACTCTGCCTTGACTGCTCCCAAACACAACCACCACCACACAGGACATTTTAACAAAGCACAACAAATGTTAGCCAGCTCGTTTATTACAATTATTTATTCTCTAAATTCTGGTTCACTACACATAACTGTTCACTCACCGTTCTAGATTAAAAAGACAATTATAATTTGCTATTTGAACAATCAATACATGGGCAGGTTTTCATTTGGGAACAAGAAGGTATTATCAAAGCATTTTCATAATTTTTTTATATTGGGTAATAAAAATACTATGTGCAATATTCAAATTTTTATTTAAAATCTAATATGTGATGTACATCCAATAATTATGCTTTTAAATAGACAGGCTGCGTGTGTGGCCGGATAACGCTACCTTGTGTCACTGAAGACCACTTCAAGGACCACAAATCCCAATATGAGCTCCATTAGAAAGGCCATCTGTGTCAGTCCCCGGAGTGGGCGGGGTGGAGACGCTGCACTGACCAATGAACGCTCTGGAGAGGACTTTGGACTTTGATGATTGGTCTCTTCGGCCATGCTGTCTGAAAAACAGGAAGTAGATTTTCTAAACAAATGCGTGCTGTGTGGATGAGAGCGACGAGGCTACCGTTCTGAAGCACCACACTAGCTGTAGGTAACACACACATGGAAGATTTTTAATATGTCTTTTGTGATTAGTCAGATTGGCACCTTAAGTTAGCTTGTGGAGAATTAGCTACACATGCTAACTTAGGTGAAGGATTAGGTCTAGTAGGATAAAAGAGACAAGCTACGTTACAAATATTCAGCAACTACTAACCGCGCTATTCACAATAATTAACTTTAGGTGCCGTTTTTAATTTTCCGTAGCCAGTGATAAATTAGCATGAAAGCGTTAGCGGAGCGGACACGTGTTGCATTTTCACACCTGCGCTTTCGAGTTAATTAAGCAGGCACAGGTTTGACCGGTTTCCGCTCTAATGAGAAATAGTCCGATGATTGAAGAGGGTGACCAAGATGCCAATGACTTTTAACAACACAAGCTGGCCGTTGTTTGCTGTCCCTTACCGTGAAGAGCTCGGTAAACATCCAAATATCCAAACAGGATCCGTGAGCAGTGAAAAGAGAAGTGGAGCAAGCGTGCTCACTATATCCTCACGTCACGCACGCTGCTGTAGGTGCAGGTTATTGAGTTATCACACTGCCACTTACAATTAAAAACATATACAATCAAATTACAATAAATATTTTGGAATTGTTTATCAAATTATGACTACTTGAATATTGACATTTACCGAGTCAAACGTTAAGTCTGAGCCCCACCCCTGAGAAAGAATGTCAATTTATTTGTGTATTGTCCTCAATCACAGCAGCAATAGTCTCAGAGGACTTTACAAAGTTGTCGATTTGCCAACAACAGATCAGAGAATCAAACAGTTGGAACACAGGAAATACAATCATAACAAACCATTGGTCCATAGGGAGTGGGATGACCAATGTCCATAAATGAAGTTAAATATCCAGGATCATCACTGTCTTTAGACCCTTCTGCATCAACGAGAAAGAAAAACAGTGGGGGGAAAAAACCTTGGAGGCCCACATTGAGAGTGCGATTCGCTCCCACGGACAGACAGGCTATAAATCCAGAACTCAGGCTGTTCTTATTATACAAATTGTGACAGACAGATGTAACAAATGAATATTTTATGGCTCATTCTTTTACAACTTTGCCAGTTAAGCTACATGCTATTTTGTATGATTGAAATACTCAATAAGTCATAACCATAGACTGCATGTCACCACACTTTTCATTTTGCATCTGTATTTTTTATATATATATTTTCCGTATTGTAGTTTTTCTTTCATCAAATATATGCAAGTGAAAATAACAAAATGTACTTTTTCTCTCAAAGGGTTCGTGTCTCATTATGTCAGGGATGGAAATATTTATCCATCACCTTATAAGTGACAATACATCTGTGTATCTGTACTTAAATTTCGGTGTGGTTTCTCATCGTAAAAATTCTCCATAGACCACACATTTAAATGAAAACGGTTCAATGTAAATAAAAGGTGTTAGAAACTAATTTTCACTGTCCTCATTTTGAGTCTCTGGTGCTTTTCTAAACTGCATGTAGCAATTACTGACAAATATGATAAAATGACACTGTTGTCTTACAAATGATAAAATATTCCTTTTAATTCAACGCATCTCACACATCTTTTTTTCTATTTGCAGGTCCGTGACTCCACCTTTACTAAACGGCAGACAGGAGAGTGCCCTGCTTATCCAAAGTGCACTGTAGCATTGTTTGGCTCCGAAATTTCTCGCCTTTATTGTCAGTTGAGGCAAACCCCTGATGAATACAGTGAGAGCTGCAAAAGTAGGAACAAGAAAGTTGAGGCATGTTGACGCATTTGTGATCGCGTACCATGACAGATGTGCTGCTGGTGTGTGAAGGGTAGAGCTAAAGCACAGTAAATGCATGACTACTTTTAACACATAACCTTTGTTTTCCCCCCTCTCTCAAAGAAATACTGTAATCTTTAGACAAACAGACTAAATTTAGACATACAATTATCTTCTGTTTTGTCTCATAATCAAGCACTGTGAAATGTTATGAGAATAATCAAAACTGATCCATTAGTATGCAATGATCTCCTGGTATGCTTATTTCACGTTTTATTACACTTTGAATGTGTTTAGGATAATTTGAGATATTAATAAAGAGGGGACATAATTTTGTAGATTTGTATGTCATATTTATAGCTCTTTTATAGACATCTATATTGATGTTATTGTTGTCAACTACTATAACTGCAAAGCTTTTTATGTTCAATAGCAGTGATAGAAATGCTAATTTGACAATTAGTATGCAGGCATTGTGCATTTGTTTACAATGTCAGTTCATTTGTGATTATTATGAAAGAGTTAAAAGTATGGATCTTATTTTTGTGCCCTTTACCCATTTTTTTTAAATCAAGGTTTCATGAAGAAAAGGTTTCTCGGAACTCTTGCAATCAATGTGACCTTTATTTATTATAACCCCCATCTCTCAAAAACTCACATATAACATAGTCAATCATCCTTCCTTCCCTCAAAGTAAAAATAAAAAAGGAACTGCTGTCTGGTTATTGCCAGTATCCATCTCAGTCGTCAGAAAAGCTGCACGTTTTTGCTGTTGTTAAGGGCTGGAAACCAGAATCCCATCGGAGTTGCACCCTAAGGAACAAATTTAATGCTAGAAAAACATCCCGGCCATCAACCAAAAATGACGGATTGAAAATAATGTCGAGCTATCTTGGGAATCCCCCACCAGACAAGGGAACAGACTGCATTGTTTTTCTCATTTATGTGATATATAGAACAGAAAGAGGGGAAAAAATGGGCGATTTATTGGTTAGATAGGCGTATTCTTTTCCATGCACAAAAGAAATATTGGATAGTAATGTTGGGATCAAGTCACATCATGACATTGTTTGGAGGCTAGGTGTTCGAATATGTAAGTCATCAGTCGTTGGTGGCCCGCTGGTTTTCAATAGATCATTCAATGCAAATGTGTGTGGGAAAGTCTGAGCGCTGTTACCACATGAATATGTCAATGAAAGCGCTGTAATTTGTGCTTCCTTAGCAGGGCTGAGAGATGAAGAAGCTGAGGGAGAGTCAGTGCACTCAGAAGACCATCTCATTGCTGAGCCCCCTGGGGAAGATCCAAGTCAGTGGATGTGAGAATGGTGTGCACACCATCCGGATCCTAATGGATGTCGCACCTGCTGAAAGGTACTGTACAACAGCCGGCCGCTGACGTGATAAACAAAGGTGTGAAATTTACAGGCAGACAGAATCCACTGCTGTGATGGAGTGCCACCATTCCTCATTGGAAGCAGGGCATTTTTGTAGATCCCACAAGAAATATCCTGGAGAAAGTTGGGCAAATATGAGCCGGCACTAGAAATATGAGGGGCACTAGAATACAGTTGGGCTTGAAATTAGATTTCTGATGGCATGTGGTTGTGATTCTTCCAGCAGTATATTTGAAATTTCAGAAAAATAACTTGTTTATTACCCACAAGGGAGATGATTAAAGTTGATGTCTATAGGGTCACCAAAGGCCATAGGGAGCGTGGACTGTCCCCCTGTTTATTTATGTTGCCTGTGAGTTGTATGCAGGAGTGGAAAATGTCAGCAGCACTCACAAATGTACTGTGTGATTGCATTTCAGCACTACTCATCCTTCAAGATTGTCACAACGCTGACATTTTTACTGAAGCGATTGAAATTGATTAAACCCAGCATTAATATGATTTTTTCTCTTATTTTTCGAGGTCCACATCTTACATTTTAGATTAGTTCTGATTAGATTGAAATTAAAAAACCATGTATCACAGATTCACAGCTGATAAACTTGAATGGTTTGGGAAATTAAACCATTTTCACATGCACCCGGTTAGGAAGTTATCCTTTTGAAAATGTATGTTGAAATTCTAATTTATGGAAACCCATTAATGACCTTGTATATTACACCTCAACATGTGTTTCCTCTTGAAGTGTGGGCTATTTCCAAAAATTCATCAAGCAGTAAAAACATTCCACTTGTTGTTAATGAGTTGAAGGAAGAAAATTAATAATATGGAATTTTGATTATGGAAGATGTCCTGTAACCATTTGCGAGCACCTTTCTCCATCTCTTCGTGAACGGGGTTTAATTTGTGTGTTCAGGTTCAGTAGGAATATGCAAATGAATTTAATGATTCGCATCACTAGATCATTTCTCAGTTTAATATCATTTGCTATGTCGGTCATAAGTGAAGCTCGGATCACATCCCTGTCTGTATGTTCTCAAAGGTGTGAGCAGGAAATCATTTGATGAAATGCTGCAGTTTTACCGTGGCGAGTTGAATATTGCGTTATTGTCACAGGAATGGGGCTAGAGCTGTCACAGATATATGGAGTAACGCAAATGTAAACAGGCATTAAGGGAGGCGAGATAAAGTGACAAAATATAGGCTTATCTGTGCAAGCAGCTTTACATGTAGATCTCACCAAAGCCTGCGTGTGGCAGTAATAGTTCAGATCAGCCCTTTCGATCGATTTATTTATGACATACTAAACAAGGCTATCTCCAGCTCAGGCTGAGGTGTGGGCTTGGCTTAAGGAGTCACAATGATGTATGATCTCTAAGTGCATATTTTGGATAAAAGAAAAATAGACCGCTTCTATGCAGAGCATGAAGGAGACCTATGGCAGGTGTTTGTGAGCGACTGGAGCTTTAAAGGCTCACGGCACCGCGTTTGTCCTCTGTGTTCTTTCACACGCACTATTGGCTGGTGTTGAGCAGCTGTGCTGGCAACACAAACATTCATGGCATTGATAGATAGTTATTGATAAATGCCATTATAGCCACATAAACGCCCTTGAAGTATTGCTTACACACCATGACCGTCAGCTCTTTCTAATAGAAACGTCTCAAGCCCTTTTTGCTTCCTAACTGATCTTAGGAACATTTCCTGAAATCAACATCCTCTGCCAGTCTAACGACAGCCCTGAAGGCACCATCAGATGAACAAATTCATTACATCTCAACAACCCCTGTTGGGGCCCTCAGTACCAGCCTCATGTTAACCAACCGGCCGCCTTTGCTTTTAGCATGTCCACCGTGTTCACAGAAAAATGATACACATTTTGTTTACAGGAGATTACTATTATCTGAAATATGATGCTTTCTGCCTCTTTCATAAAGACATAATACAAAAGAAATCATGGAGCACTTTTTTATTATGGTGAAAAATGAAAAAAGGCTGGACTCCTGCCCCGAGACATTTTGTGAGCATATTATTTTACAATGCTTTGATCAATTTGTCTGTCACGCTGGCTAAGATGTGGGGGAGCAGGAAAAAAGCAATTTAGCTTGTGAGGTCCTCAACAGAAGTGTACAACTGAGCTGTGCATGACATGTTGCATTAGAACCTGAGTAGCCTTTATTGCTTGATAATGTCGCTCGGCAAGGCTGATATCAATCACCCTTTAACAGCCCTATGATATGTTTTTATGAAAAGGAAAGAACAATGCATGAAACATTTCTTAGAAAATAATTGATCTGTGGCAGCACAAAGGGATTTATTTTCTGGAAAAATATAGAAAATACATAATATACCAGAAGCTAAAATGGTGAAGGGTTTGTTTCTTGCCTCTTTAAATAGTAATTAAATTCACAAAAAGCATTGTGTCTCATTTGCATTTAGATGTAAACAATGTATATGTGCATTCAAATTCCCTGCACTCTCACATCTCGTGAAGTGCCTAAAATTATCAGTACATTTCCCAGACCATAAATCCCTCTTTTTTTTCTCTTGACACAAAGCCTTATAAATCTGTGTCTAATTTTTCACATTGTTTTTAGTTAATGATTTTCATCTGTTTGTTGTTGCTCTGATAGCGGCGAAATGTACCATATGCTCCGGCAAAAGACAAATGATTAGCAAATGAAATTCTGGACAGCTGTCTGACTGAAAGCGTTTGGTTGATAGCATTCTGCTACCATAATTAGCTTAAGCTTTGGGTTAATTAACTTTCTACCTGGATATGCATAATAATAGCATTCTGCAAAAAGCCAAGAAGCTTTCAGTATATCAGCAGCAGAGGCTGGCTTTTATTTTGCATTTCCACCGCATATTTCAATTTCAAGAGGCGATTTAGCTCAGGAGCATCGTCAAACATAGATTTTCTTCCCCAAGCCAGATAATTCTGAAACAATGGCGGTATATTATGTGGCAGAAATGCCATTTCTGAATGTAATTAAAGCGGATGAAAGCAATCACCCATTTTTAAATGCTTTTGTCTTGCAAGAGGCCTACTTGTAAAAATATCATCAAGGGGAGAAAAGAGGCAAAATAACCCCCAAGTCCTTACACAAGAGGCCTCAGAGACTTAGGTGAAGTACTAGAGTAATTAGTCTTTTGTATGAATTTGCTGGCCATGGTCATGATTAGTTAAGCATATGAGAGCAGAAGACTGCAAGAGTGTATTTATCAGCAGTTATCCTCACAGCTTTCCTTTATCACTCACAACACTGGATGGGGTTGACAACGGCTTAATTGTTGGAGGTGGAGTGTTTTTTTATGTGGGAGCCGTCACCTTAGTCACATGACATTCATTTTCCAACTATGTGTGTCCTAATACCCAAGCTGTCACAACAGCGTTTCAAACCAACACTGGTGTGAAATGTGTGAGTGATGCATTTCTCCTGCCTCACACTCCTGTACCGTGTGCAACAAATCAATGCTGTGGTTCTCTTCTTTAGCATGAGCCAAATGACTTCCCTGTTATAGATATATATATATAAAATAATAATGATGTATAACAGCATTTATTATTTTAATGTATGGGTTCAAACTTCAGAATAAATTAAATGTCGTGGTTGATTTCCTTGATACCTATGATGTATATATGATACCTTGATATATGTGTTTATATATCGATATATCATATGTAACCTTATATTTGGTTTACTGTGGGACAAGTAAACTCTCAATCTTAAAAGGAATTTTGGCAAAATAACTCCATAACGTAAATAAAATTGTATACTTTTGGCCTCCACCTAAATTACTTTGACAGCCCTTATATAGAACTTTTAAATCAAGTTTCTAGTGGAATTTTGTAAATACTGCAACATTGGTTTACATATTCTACTAAAGTGCTTTGTCAGGCACTTTGCAATGTGCTGATATTTTGAATGAAATCATCAGAAAATAGGGAAGGAGGAGACTTTTTGACGTGGCACCTTTTAGAAACCTTATGAATAAATCATAGTGTAATGATATTCAGATGATTCTGTTCCAGTTTTCCTGCGTCCTTAGAATATTGTTTTGCATGTTGTGAAGTGTAGTACTCAGCTGCGTATTCATTAAGGTGCTGCTCCCACTGGCCCTTGGACCCATCTGTGCTCTATGTTTATGCTCACGTCTCCCGGGACTGTCCCAATCAGGCTGCATGTGCCATTTCCTGTGGAAACCAACACCTGTGTTGCTCACTACCTGTAAGCCGCCCTCACAGACGCGACTCTGACATTCAGTTACAAAAAATGTGCAAATGTTGTGCTTTTAAACATCCTCAGGGGCGTGTACACTGAGAGGCAGCTACATATCAAGGTTTGATGCAGCCAAAAACTATGCTGCACTTAGTATTTCAGCCTGCTGTCGAAGCGAAGTTGATTTTGTCCAGTGTTTGCTCTAGTTTGTGTTCAAACTTGATTGGATTCTATATCTTCCACATGCAGAGTGTACAGTGTGTGACATACCAAAGCAATATGCGCAGAGATGATTCTGCTTTGACATCTTGGAGAGGAGTACGAGTCAATTATGCCCAAGTGTTGTTCTTGCTTATCTTCCTCCGGCACCAAACAAGGATTTAGTCAAGGATTTAGGGGTGAAGGGGCGGTGGTGGGGATCATGGTAAGCGGTTCACAACAAAACACTCAAAACTCAAGGGAGCGGGCACTGATTTAAAAATAAATTACAGAAGACGAAGCGCTAACACTCAAGGGCCCTCAGCAGTGCTGGCGTACACAGGTGAAGATTAGCCTCCTCGCTAATCAGAGGAACAAGGCAGTAATTTGCTCTGAACACAGACAGCAATTAGGACTTGGTGACACTAGATTCCCATAATGCCTTTGTGCTTGACGTGGTCAAATTTTGACAGAGGCTATCCATGCAGGGTCAGTGTCCCCCCAGTCTCCTGGCCCTCTTCAGTGCTGCCTCTAAAAGGTCCCTACAGTTATATCTCTCCCTAATGTACTTTAGGCCTCCCTCACTGGCTCCTTACCATTCGGGTAATTGGAATCTCTTACTGTGGCACTTGAGAATAGAAGCTAAAAACGCTATTTGAAACTGCTCAGTAGTCTGTTGTAGATAAACATTGCTGCGTGCTGGAGGTGTGGATGCGCTACATAATGGACTAAGAGTTAAGGCCCTGGTAATACATGCCTTCACTGACTCCTGTGGCGGGCCAGTTGGGAGAAGACCTAATTGTTGTGTGCTTTGTTGCCTACTCTGCACTATTTTACCACCACCTTTATGTATTGGATTGAGCACAGCAGCATCTTCAGTGGACATTTGTTAATAAGAGTTGTTGGATATCTAGAGAGCAGTTTATCCAGCCCAGTTGTTTTTTATTTTGAAGCAGGGCAGAGAGCATGGACTTTAGTGCATAGTAGGAAGCATTTTGTACAGCTTACCACTCCGAAAGCTCTGGACTTAGGCGCAGGAGTAGCATGATAGGCATCTGAATGATGTTCAAATGGTTGATCGAGCTGCATTGAGCAAGTGGCTTACAATTGTATCACAACCCCACGGCTCAGAGACCGTCAGGATCTTGACATTCATATAGACATGCTGTATTTTTTCCCTTTTTAGACAGTCATTTTAGGCTTTTTTCATGCTCTCTTGAGTCTTTGACGTCTCTGAGTTAAGTATCTGTGGCCAAAAGGCTGAGGAAAATATTGGACTGCTCCTGGCCTTTTCTATTTCATCCTCTGACCGCCGTGTTCCCCATGATTGGTGAAGGAGAACTCTGGCAGTCTGTGTCAAAAGTGACAGCCCATAGAGCCAGGATGAACGCCATCACGCTTCAGACTCTCTCCTTTTTGTGCAATATACCATTACACCCTTCGCCAGATCTCTTTCAATTAAATGTTGTGCTTAACCTGCTTCATCCGACGTTACAGTTGATAGAAAAAGTCCAACTGAGAACTCGGGCAACACAAGATACAAAACACGCCAAAGGAGAGATATCTTTTTTCCTTCGGTGTCTCCTTTGATAGTTTCTTGGCAGATGAATGAAATAACCCCCTTACATTATATAAATGTTCAATTCATTCTTTATATTAGAGTTAGAAAATGGGTAGAACTCTAAATGACTCCCACTTTACTCTGGCATGATTTATGGTAATTGGAAATTGATTGTGACAGGAGCACAATATTAGAAATTTTCTCAAATCACAATCTTGTATCAGGGGAAATATTCTTTTTACTGCGCCAAGTCCTGGCCAGTTTGGAATTAGTTTCTTATTTCCTTAAGTGTGATGAAACACTAAGTGCCTGTAGGACATTATATTAGTATTTTAACCAGTAAAGGAAAACTATGAAATGTGGGAAAAGTCTTTTATATTGACGCCGCTTATTAAAAATGTACTGTAAAAATATATATATTTTATATATTTCATACTAATTAAAGTGAATGGTTTATATACACTGGATGAGCCATTAGTTGAAGACAATATAAGATTGCTTCCCCTCTGAGAGGCTCCTTGTAATTAGGCCGACATTTATTACACATCTGTAATCTCTAATTTTCAAGGGCATACTTTCTTATGTGCCAGCCTGGGCTCCATAAAGATCACATGATGAGGCTTGATTGGGATTCACTGAAGCGGCAGGAAATGTTGCCAGCACAGGAGCTACATCTCTGCTGCCCACATGCTCTTTAAAAACAATCCCCCATAGCACCCAGAGGTGACAGACTTCAACACAACAACTGATGTTCACCTTTTATTTATTTATTTTGCAGTTGTTTGCCGGCCATAACATGTACTGCATTGCATTAACTTTTAGCACTGTCAATGTCGTATCAGTCAAAGCAGCTTTAAAGCACCAGCGTCCTGGGCCGTGGACTGGGGGGAGAAGAAAATTAGCCGCAGTGACAAGTCTGAAGTGTGAGCAGGAGGTCAAAGGTGCCGAGCCTTAAGCAAAGGTGCACTAGCCTTTGTCCGGTAGATTGTAAGGGCCTGCGGGTCCAACAGGAACATTTCCACACACAATATCCCCGAGCTGTCAGTGTGCAGCGGCTGGAACATCCTCTCAGAGAGAGAGGGGGAGCACAGGGGCAGAGGCAGCGAGCGCAGGGAACAGTGGCCTGAAGATCCGTACGCCGAAAGAGAGAAGGGGGAGGGGGGTGTGAGTGGTGGAGGTGGGAAGGAGCCAAAAGAGCTGGAGTGGGAGGATAGAGAAAAAGCGAGGGGCGAGGAAGAGCAGTGGGGGGAGAGGAGAGACAATGACAAGTAGGGGCTGGCTGGGCACTCACCCATGCCGACAGAGATTGCCATGAGCCATGGCCATTGTTTGAGTGGGGCTCAGCGCAGGACCTGCTTGTGGGCTTCCCACTTTTCAGCACTCTTCTATAAACTGCTGTGTGGTTTATTTGGAAATGAGAGTATTTACACCTTTTACTGTATTTACACCCACTGTTAAACGGCACCCGGGAGACTTCCATCACACAGCCACAAACTAGTGGCACAGAGCTTTCGCTGCAAACTGAGCTGCTCCGTCATGAGGCTGTAGTAAAGCTTTGCTTCACATGTCCCATATAAAAGGCTGCTCAAACAGTGACCTGCACAAGTGTAAAAACACTTTAGGACCGTGCCGTTACGGCACAGCGAAGAGAGACGCCCTGTGTGTTTAACAAAGTAAATTTGTATTATTAATACTATACAGGATAAGCCAATTTTGAAGTGGGGGCACTTAAATGGTACTATTATTTATTTATAAGTTCTGTACACCAGTTAATGGAATTGGCGGCCTGCTTTAGATCCACAGCACAGCTTGAGGTCCACTTTGCAGTAATGCACATGCTAAGAGAGGACCTTCCCAGTAGGGTCTTTAAGTGTCAAATATGGGTCAGTCAGCTTGTGTTGACCTGGGGGGTGGTCAGTAGCGGAGAGAAATTTAGCTGTTAAGTGATGCCAACTCAACCATCGGTAAATTCCTCCAAGCATCAACTCATGCTAAGATGCACGTCCAAGTGCGGCACATCGCTGGCCAGCACCGCTCTGGCCAAAAAATCCATTTATTCTTGTCATGAACTATAAACTAGACCCGAGCAGAGACAAGGCTCTTAACTTCTCCGCAGCTGCATGACTTTTCAAAACATTTCTTTTTTCCCACAGAATGGTTCTGCTTTTCTTACAGTTGTTTGAACTAAACTGTTCGCACTTGATGACCTGACAATGTTTTCTTTTATATGTTATCAGACATGCCTCAAAAAAATAAATATATTTTCAAATAACTCTGGTTGCTGTCTTCTTTTTTCCACAGCATGTTTTTCCTCTTTTACCGCAACAAAAAGTCTTAGGCCCGATTGGCACTCAATGAAAGAACACTGCTTGAATTTCAAACATCACAATTAACAACTTTCTTCCCGCAAATGATGTCTATGCTGCATCAGTGTCACATTATTACACTCCCGCAACACTTTTTAAGCACAACAAATGAGCGTTACGACCGCCCTGCTCATCGCCTTTTTCTCTCTCTTTCTCTCTGTCTCACATCCCTCTCAGGAGCGGTGCGGGCCCCCTGAGCTGCTGTGTGGTCGACGATAGCCCCAGCGAAACGAGCCCCGAGTTGCAGCGCTGCGTCCAATGGCTGCAGGCGTACTTCAGCTCGCCACGCACCATCGGGACCCTGCCACTGCCCGCCTTCCACCATCCGGCCCTGCAAGGAGGTCCGTCATGGATAAATATTTGCAGAGCCGTGACTGCGATCAGGCTTTCACTCTTAATTGTCAGTTACATCACTTACACTCGCTGGCCAGGCGTGTTATAATGAAGTATTTTATGGCTTTATGGGAGAGGGAGTTCACTGAGTGGAAGGAGGGAGGGATGAGGGGAAAAAGAAGGAGAAGGAACAGAAAACGCAAGGCTGTAACTTGGTTCAGTAATCTGTGGCAGGCCTCACCACGCGTGTTAGTCTTGGCAAGCTTTTCCATGATTCTTGGCACATTCGTTGAAACTGATCGAATTCCACTCTTGACATTTTGAGACAGGAAAGGAAGAAGCATTTTTTTGTCCCTTTTTCTTTCTTTTTTTGTTTAATGAGAACATGTGAATGGCGGTAAAGTTTTGAATGACTGTATTGTAGCCGTGGCCAGTCACCATGGGCAAGTAAAAAGGGAAAACTGCACAATTAGTGTCAGATTGTAGTCAAAGCGGCTTGAGAGGCGATGATTGAGAGGGCAGACTAGGGATTACTCGTCCCCTGTGTTTGTTCTCAGGAGCAAATAATATTGTGCGGCTTAGACAACTCATTTCTGGAGTCATATCTTGATGTTGTATTTTTATTTCAAATCTCAGGCTTTGTCAAACTGCGCCTCTTGTTGCATTTTAACTTAAATACTTTGAGAAGTGCTCATTTGGAGTCTGAAGCACACCTACACTAGGAGAAAAAAACACTAATGTATGCGTTTAACAATAGTGCCTGTCTTCCTCTGCAATCAGGCCTTAGTTGCTCTCTAATTTCATGCAGATCTGCAGTGCTTGAGTGATGGCATTTTCAATGAGCAGGTAGTCCATCGAGACCCTGTATACAGCTATGAGTCCCACGCTCCCGCAAAGGCAATGCAGAAATACATCAGGACCAATTACGATATCAACTTTCAGTGTGATTCCCTTCGCCACCAAGTGCTTGTGTACCAGCCCCGGGCTCTTTCAAATCGCATCTCATCTCAAGTCTTTGGGGTTTTAATTAAATTTCAGGATAGATGGAATTCTTCATTAGTACCTGATCTGAATAGGTGATTGTGCCCTGCTCCACCTCACTCCCTCGCCTGTTGTTTTGGGGCTGGGTAAATACTGGATTTAGGCTTGGATAGCTCTCAGCAGTCAGCTCCATAGGCCAAGGCAGAGTAAAAATGTTAAATGCGTGCATCTAGAGTATTTGTCTTTTGAGGGATGAAAATAATATATAAATTTCCAGTTGATTCACGAAAAAATTAAGGAATAAATGTAGCCTGACTGCTTTACAAATTCCTTCTACATCTTGTCGCCAGCGTCTGCTCGAGAACAAAATACAAGTTTAATCAGGTCATTACACTCTGTGACAACCAACTTTTGTTTGCTCAGTTATCTAGAGGGAGCGCATGAACGAGGCAGCGCTCGGCAGCACTTGTCATGTAATATTGAGTTGTGACCTTCACTTGAAGTGTTGCCATGTTTATTTACACATTTCTGACAAAACAAGCCACTTTTCATATTAGCTGTCATGATATAGCCGCGCTACACAGGTGACATGAAAGGAGACGTGAGGTGCCGCGTTCTATAGTGTCACACAAAACATCACACACAAGTTGAGCTGTCGGAGGCGGCACGCACCTGCACTGAACTACGCCATTGTGTTTGTACGTGCACTCATCTCCCAAAAACATGGGCACTTCTTAAAACGATGCATATTCTTATCTCATTAATTATACATCCATATGTAACAGACGAGAGGATCTTAGTCTCTGTAAGCGGCGCAGGGANGGGCAGTCTTCAAAGCCCAAATGACTATGTTCCTGCAGGAGCCTGATCTCCCTCTGTGCAGAGCGCGGGGCGAGATGAGACACTCACCAGGACTCGCCCCTGTGATGTGGAGAGGAATTAGGGAAATGAACGTTTTCAGAATATCGAATAATCACAGAATCATCAGCACCCCGTCAGCCTTCAAAAGTATGGATCCCTCCAGACTCAAGAGACATTTTGACTGGGAGTCAAAGTCTTTCCTCCCATTAGACACAAAGGATAATGAGGTGCTTGAATTTCCACAATTGTCTTTTTATTCTCACAACCATGTATAAGATGACTGTCAGCTGGAAGTCATTGCCCTAATCTATTGCTTTCATTAGCAAGGCTTATAAAATTCAATTTATTGTTTTCCCTTTTTGTTCTTCTCCTAAATTGCTCCCACATACAAAATTATGAGGTGATCAATCATAGATGTCAATATGATCATAATCGCTAGAAGCCTTCGATTAAAGTGCAGGTCACTCTGTCCCTGCCGCCGCTCTGGCCCTATCAGCGAGCCTCGCAGCAGGTAATGATCTGTGACATAATTATGGGATGTCTGTAAACATGTAAGTGGTTCCTCTCAACTTTTATTTAAACAATTGACTCCAGTGAACCCCGATCTAAACAGGGTCCTGACCTCAGACACAGTGTATTAGGCTCTTTATGAAGTATGGGGCTGGGGGACTGCTCTCCAAATCAGTGCTGGTCACCTCACTGACCCGCCTACAGTCTCTGTCACTACCACTGATGGGGGCAAAGTTCTTTAACCTCTGCACGGCTGATAGCAGCATCGACACTTGTTTTCCCCCAAACTGTGGAGCTGTGAAACCTGCAGAAGGCTGGCGTGGATCTGAGAGAGGTGTAAACAACCGCGCTGCTTGTTGCTCGCTCAGAGAAGGAATCGTGAGTGCAGCCTTGACACTGACTTTGGTTGTTTGTCAATAATGATTGCATCAATAGGGATTTGTCATACCCAGAGTGTGGGCTGTGTCTCCCTACCAGTGACAAAGCGATATTGCTATCACTCATCATGTGGCCAAATCCAGCTTCATGAGGGGGAATAATGCATAAAAGAAATTTGAGGGGTGTATCTTATCTCCTCATAACATTAAGTCTGTCTGCGTAAGAGCCCGTCATCTCGCTGACAGCGTGATTATTACCTGAAAAATTATTAAACAGTACCTACGGGCCTTGTTCAAGACAAAGAACTCACAAGGGTGCGCATCAATCAAATCTATCCCCTTTAGGTTTTACACTTATTCCCCCCAGTTTAGGCAAATTGCCTTGTTCGCGTGGCTTTGTGTAGCAGAGAGTGACTATAAGGTAGCAAGGGAGCCTGGGGAGCAAAGAATGTTCACTGTGTAGAAGAGAGACAGGGGGGTGACATGTTTTCACACAATGCCAATTTAGAGGGATTTCACATAGATCACTTGTCATGTGCTCTCTTAGACCATATAAATGAGAGAGAATGGAAGATCACTAATTGAATTTTCATGACTGAGTATGTATATACAGTGCAGACAGACTTTGAGTTCCTATTGATAACGAGACTATTGTTTCAGATTTGGTTCTTTTGTCAAGAAAAAAAGTGTTCACTCCTCACAAGTGCACAGAGTTTGTGACTGCAGTCTTCCAAATGTCTCATATTCTTTTCTCCCCTGTACTATCAGCGCTGTACAAACAGGCCTTTCAGACACTGCCTGCTAATCCAGAAAAAAGATAATACTACTGCTAACGTGCTAATGAAATCAAAGCCGTTAATGTGGTCGCTTAAGCTGTGCATGATTTGAAGAATTCTGCCATTTAAGTGAAGATGATATAATGAATCTACTCTGAATAGAAAGCAATTAAAAGGACAAATTGGTCTGATTAACCTCAAAGTCATCCCGTTGCCACAAATGGTGTGCAACATTCAAATTATTGTTATTAAAAATCTGGAGCAGATTTGCCGTCTTTTTGGCCTCTCTTAATCCTTTTAAATGAAGAAGTGAACTTTTTTAATTTTAGCTGTGACCTTTCAAAGCATAACCTAGATTTTTCTGCTGGAGAAATAATTTTCTCACACCAGCTACTATTGCATGTTAATGCTGCTTCTAAGGTCAAACTGAGGGACATCTATGCATATAGTTGTTTAATGAATTTAGACCAGAATAAAAAAGCACTGACTCTGGGCTGTTTTCATGGCCCCCTGATTAGAACACTGTCGTGCAATATTCAAGCATGTAATTTATGTAGTTATGTAATGGGCTGATGTTTGAGGTTATTCCACACCTTTTATTAGAACTCCAAACTTGTCAACATGTCGTGGCTGTCACTCGCTTGACTTTGATTGATTAAATGAAGTGCTTTCTCTTCCCCTCTCCTCTTGTGTCCTGTGCGTGTTGCCGTAGACGCCTTCACGAGCCGCGTGCTGCACACTCTGCTCAGGGACGTGAAGTTGGGCGAGACGGTGTCGTACAAGCGGCTGGCGGAGATGGCGGGAAACCCCAGAGCGGTGCGCGCGGTGGGAGGGGCCATGAGGAGGAACCCGGTGAGTGACTGACAGTGATTGACAGGCCTCTCCTTTAGTTACTCTTGTCACGTACACAGCACTCCCTCATTTACATCATTAGCAGTGGCGTGTTTTATACAGATATCTCTTAAA
>JAPMNZ010937589.1:0-10440 GCA_029875035.1 Pomatoschistus microps | reverse complement strand
AACAATGTCACTCAAAGATCCTTCTATAATGTCATTAGTGTATTATGAATGTGGAAATGGCCTGAGCAGTGGTGCTGTGTGTGTGTGAACTGTGTGTGTGTGCGCATGTGTGTGTGTGTGCGTGCGTGTGTGTGAACCATGTGCGACAATGAACCTTTGTTGTTGTAATTTTATATATAGTCGTTGGGAACAGATGGAAATTAGCCCTTGGGAATAATAAGGACGTGTTTATATTCATATTGTTTTATGTCTGTTCATTAACATGCACTGTCACAATCAGATATATATAAAACAGATAAAATGCTGCAAACATTTGTATATTGCACCACGCTGCAGTGAATGAAAACACTGAAAATGACAAGTGAGTGTGTTGTTATCGTCCCAACTGCACAAAGCGTCTTTTATCTCTATCAGCATCAAAAACAGAGACACAAAGATTCTCTATAATCTCTGCTTCACATCCTGTTCCATCAGCAGCCTGGAAAGCAAAAATAAAGCATTTTTAAAAGATGATCCCATTTCAGTGTGCATGTCAGTGAACGTGCTTCCATCCCTGTTTGATCCATGAGAGGGTGAGACTGCCTCCCCCACAGCTGTGAGCAGTGGGTGATGTGACAGACACAGAGAATACGACGTAAACAATGTAAACCAAACATGAACCAAACACGCTTACTTTCAATTCAAATGGCGATGAAAGTAGATGTATTTACAGACAGGGTTAGGGTCAAATCTGACAAGCCTAAAACGTAGGCTGTAAGTCTATAAAGAGCATGTCTATGTTTAACGTATGAAATGGGGGACGGGTGGAGGCTGTATGTGTTCACTCCATAACGTACTTTGATAAAGAACTATTATCTAATTTCTTATCATTGGATCTTTGAACCACGCCTGAGCTAAAACATGCTAAGAAGAGGTTTCATGACCCTAACAGAGATATAATTTTGACGGAATGAAAAGGATGAAACAATTGTGTCACATCTAAGTCTCTATGAAAATGTTCTTGAGTGAAACAATAATCAACTTTCAAATGTTTTTGTTTACTTGTTTTTTTATCACACAGATAAAGAGGAAAGTATCTGATATCAGGAAATGTCTAATCAACAAAACCTAATGAACAGATGACAAGAAGACTATTTAGTTTGGAATTCTATATTTTAGAATGGGAAATATTATTCTGAGTAGAACAGATATGGCGAAGGGTAAAAATGCTTTCTGTCTGTAAGTCCCTATGCTACCACCAGAGCGAAGAGTTCAAATTGTTTAGGCTTTCTTCCTAATTTGAAAATCACTGGCTACAAACACATTCATGCCAATGTAAACATGCAATTATAAAAATGCGACTTGTACAATGACATCATACTACAACAGGACTGAGGCAGAAGCTTTTAGAAAGAAGGGGCGGAAGTTACAGTATGTGTTTGTGCCAGAAGTCTCTGATATTGGTCTGGATTTTATTTAATAACAACATGCCGTAACATGGTTAAAAGAAAGTCCATTTTGCATAATATGCCTCCTTTAACGTTTCTGAATTGCATTATTGTGTAGTTGAAGAACCCCCAGCAGGCCATGATGTGTACAATCACTGATTCTTCGAACCAATCAATTCCAATCTGACTATGGAAGCTCTTTGTCAACAAACGTTATTGGCTTTTACAAGTTGCAATTTTTCTTATTTCTTGGACAATAGACCCTGACATAACATCACTACAGGATTACTAACTCTTGCACCATCATATCAAAACAGCCAATATGGACAAGCAACTTCAGTGCCAAAATGGAAGAATACAACGTTCTCCCAGGACAGAGAGACTTTAATCCGATCTGTCAGCGCAGGTACTTTATAAGCCTGTTATTCTTGGCTCCTTCTGTAATGACTATATTAGATACAACCAAAGCCCTGATGAAAAACACTAGATAGGAGAGCTATAACTGCAATTTGCCGACGGAAAGAAAGAGCAAATGTATTTAGTGTGGGCGGATGGCACAACAATAATACCTTACAGTGTGTTGCAGCATAAGGCACTCTGGAGAATATAGGCTATTATCTGTTTGGAAAGAGAGAGAGGAGGAAAAGCAGAGAAACCGCCTGTAAGAGTGTGTGCAAGTGCGTGCAATATTTGGGACCGAGGCTCTGGGGCTTTGTGTGTGTTTACTGTGTGTAGAAGCCATAGGCCCACATACAATTGAAGCCAGTGTGAGTCCGGGGACAGGGAGCAGAGCGGCTGTTGCTCCAAAAAAATGCTTGTGCAAGATTGTAAACGTGTCTTTGTCTGCTTGTTGTGCGAGAGAGCCGTGGTGCGTGTGGCTGCCGTAGTCGTGAACGAGTCAGGAAGTGAGCGAGCATGCTAAAAAGTGACCTCAGGGTCCTGTTTGGTTCGGGATATGGGCTTAGTGCAGCGTTGCATGGTTTGGAGGGCGATTGTGTTTGCATAAGCTAAATTTAAGCTTTGCAAAGAAGGCTGTTTCTGGGGATAGGACACGAATGGACTTTTGTTGAAACGAAACATTTCTTTTAAAGGCTTCTGGACAATTGCCAGTGATTGCACCTGTTCAGCTGTGAACGTGTCGACTGGGAGGAGAAGAAGTGCAACAAACTGTCACAATGTTATACTATAGAGATGGGCTTGTTCACACTAAAGGGAACAAAAGTGTGACAGAAGGCCAAAAGTTTGATTTTAATAATCAGAAGATATACTATGTTTTTGATTTAGCCAAATACCTCTTCTGTCCATTAGAAGTTGCTAGAAGATAACTGCTTTATACATTAGTCAAGTTTCCAATAGCGGCTGTTTATCTGTCACGGAACTGAGCCAATGATGGAACGAGTTATGTGGAAGTTTGTTACATATTTACGGATCCACATTTGATTAATAGATTAATAGAGAGTAAAAACAAAGTGGTTTTTCTCAAGTTCAATTTTTATAAAACAATTAACAGAAATTATCACGTCTGGTACACATTTTTCAAGGATCATTTCATTTTTGTATTTTTTGGTAAAGTGTTTTTTTTTTCCTGATGTTGGTTGTGCGAGTTCATCTGCTGCTTTGTTCCTGATGACCTTTTATTTTCTATGTAACTAAGTACTGATCTGTTTTGGGGTTTTTTAATTACGCCAAAATTGTATTTGTCAATCTTTTCTTTTGATTTTAGCCTATGACAGTAATTTTAGTTTTCGAGTAATAACCTTTTTTTTTGATAACACAACAATAGATAAGAATGCATGTTTTGAATATTAGTATGACTGATAAAGTTTATTGAATATTGTGATGAGAACCTTTGCTCTAGCATTGTGTTTAACACTTACAGGTAAGGCCAGTCATTATTCTGTCAGCTGCAAGTCTGCATTTAGGACTTACTGGGAGCAATAGCACAAGGGTAACTAAAAATACATTTCAACCGTACTCAGAAATCTAAATCCAAGCTCTTTGTCTGCTCATTCATTACAACGGGGAGTTGCATGCTTGAATGACCCATTACTTAAATGAGCGCTATTATTTAAGGCTCTTTAACATATTCAGAGCAACAGTCTGAGACAAATGGAGAATAATATTAGCCCTGCTAACATAGCGGAGCTACTTGGAAGCAGCAGAGTGGGTGCCAAAAGCATTTGTTACTCACAGAATAATGGAACTTAGAAAAGTTGAGGCAACTTTCGGTTTCGCAGAGTGATTACATTTAGATTAAGGCCTGAGCCTTTTTGGGTTAGGGTTAGGGTTAGGGTTAGAGATGTCAGATGAGATGTTTGCTGTAGCCTGTGTTGTTACAAACCGTACATTTAAGAAAAGTGATTTATTAAGTAAATTCAGATAGGAGACCTCTGGATGTCAGATAGTTTCAGAGAGCAACCCTAAAGATGCAGTCAAAACACTAACATCTGTATGAGTAACACACTCCACCACAGGTAGAATCTGAGCTGTGCTCTTTGTTCGAGCCGCTGGTCTGTGGCACCAGTACGAGCCGAGTGTTCCTGTGACTGAGTGCAGCCCCGTGGGGACAGCCCTGGCTCAGGGCGCTGACACGTTCACTTAGCACTCGCACCGCTCTCCCTGCACATGTACACAGGCACAAAGGCTAAAAATACCAGCCAGTGAAAGGAGAGGAGAGTCCATCCAAAACAAAGGGATCAAAGTGAGGAAAGTATCCTGCTACTGGTTGATGGTTACGACATGCTTCGAAAATGACTGCAAGGCTTTGACAAAAACACAAAAGTGGGTCAGATAGGTCACACAGCCATATAGTTATAGTAGTTTAATTCTGAAATGAAAATATTTAAAGCAACAATTGTATTGTTTTAGTGTATTGCTTTAGGGCTGTCAGCTAATTCAGTAATCGATAAATTGGGTTTCAAACCATACATGGACTAAAACATGCTGAGAAGAAGTTTTCTGACTCCATAATTTTGACAGAATAAAATGGAAAAGACAATTGCGTTACAAATAGTCTCTATGAAGTTGTTTCCGGGCTAGAAGATGTATTTAGAGTAAACTGTAATTCTGAATGTGTTGTGGCGAGTTTCGATGCAAATTCAACGGTGACGTCCGCCCATGCGAGGAATTGCATGTACGTCGCTGCTTGCACTTTTGTTTTTGCCACTTTTGGTGGCTAGATGAATGCATCGAAAGCAGGAGATGAGATTCACTGAACATCCTCGGTCCATGCACGGAAACCAATCAGAGAGCAAAGTGTTCATACTCAAAAACACCCAAAACATGAATTAAACCAGGACTGAGAATGGGGGACACAGTCCCCACCACTTCTCCCCATCACAGGGTTGTACGACAGATTGACTAAACTCATACGGCTGAAATTTAAGTGTGAAATTTAAGTATCATCCATCTCTAATAATAATGCATTGGTTTTATACAGCGTTTATTTGGACACTCAAACACACTTCACATGTCATTATTCATTTCATATATACTTCTGTATATATGCTCTTATTTTCATGAGAACTCTGATTTAAAAACTTTACACTGAAGATTCTCATTATAGTAAAACACTAAACTATTCACCAGTAATATTAGAGACAGATAGTCGCTCATGTACAGCAGCACATATAACAGGCATCAGGAGTGTGTTTTGTGATTCCCACCACACCCCATCGTGTACGCAGCGCACTGCCTCCATGCTCCATCAATTAAACATAGCTCTATTACCTCTGGTCTGAAACATTTAGAAGGGCAGGAGATGGGGTGGAGCGGGACAGGTGCAGACAGGGGCGAGGGCGGGGGTTGCTCGGCTGGTGTCGTGCCCGGACCAGAGGCATCATTTATTTAAGTGAAGGCTTTTTAACTCCCTTACTGTCTGGGCGAGCGGCAGTGTGCAGACGTCAGCGCTCATTGTCTCATGTTCAGAGCGGGGAGGGAGGACGCCGTGCACCACATCTGATATTCAACACTGTTCGGCAATTGTGCGCAATCACTGCCTTGTGTGGATGGGTCTCGTTCTGCTCCAGGTGGTGTGGAGTCTGAATGTGCCAGAGAGAGATCCGCTGATTGTTTTTCCCGTGCCAATGTCAAAGTTTGACTGGGCAATTTTTTATTATTTTTTCAATCTTTCTTTTTTTTGAAAGGGTGCCAATAAACCGGGTTGGTGCTAATACTAATGCACTGCTTAGCAATTAGGACGTTTTCGAGATGAGTACATAATGCCTTTATGGATATTGACAAGGATAGGTCTATTTTACAAGAGCGGAAAGGAAAATTTAAGCAACAAAATATCCAGCTCTTATTGATTGTTTTGGGTTCATTGTTTTTAGAGTCAAATACATTATGTGGTTGTTTTCCAGAGAAATTAGCCTACAGGTATAAAATGTGATGAACACACAGTCAGATGGGAAAAGGTTAAGGCTGAATATTTAAAACTTAAAATATGAGCTTGATATGTCGGCCGATGTATGGACAGAGACAGATGTATTGGTTCATCTCTAGATCTACCTGAATTTGACTCAAGTCTAGAAGTATAAATCTGTGCACAACTCTCCCATTCAGTCAAAGACATTCCGACTGATAAAAAAGTATATGTCAGAGTGAACTAATGAGATAGAAAAACACAGAGATGTGCATTCAAAACTGGTGCTTTCTTCTACTACAAGCTCTGGAGATTGAACGATAGTCAAAGTCATAGTGTTTTATCATATTAACAGAACTCTTTTATGTCATGCATGGGATTTCAAAAAGAACATCAATAAAATTATCCCTGAATCGGCAAGTGTTCACAAATAGTGTTCTTTGCTGCAAAAATAAACGTCAATACCCAGGATGGATTAGTGTAAGGTCTTTAAATCCATGTTTTCAGTGTAGAATTCCTTTTTAGCACAGAAAGAGAATACTCAAGGTAATGGATTGTTAAAAGGTGTTTTTTTTGTGCAGCCCCATGAAATGCACTATGGCATTCTGGGCAACATCCACATGAATAGTAGTTGGTCGGGGGCCGAAAGCATAAAAGTGTTTGGAGCTCATCTGTGAATAGTTTGTAAATGCATTTTTCACATTATGAGGATATTTAGACAAAAGGATTACTAACCTGAGTTTGGATATTCATTTTTCTGAACAAAACTAGTTCAGTTACAGTATGTTTGGACTGAAAAAACTGGTTCAAAGTAAAGGATTGACCAATTATTTTATGTGAACAATTTGTGATGGCTTCAAATTTTAGAATCAAATAAATGATGTGGTTGTTTTCTGAAAGAATCAGAGTAGCTCATATCAATCATACCATGCTTACAATACTGCAAGTTAATGGTAATAATTGAAAATCATTTCAGGGGCCACTGAAAATGGTTTGGCGGGCAGCATTTGTGTTTGACACCTGTGTTCTATACTATTTTCCACATGGCTCTCAGTAAGGATTGGGGCATTTAGAATTAAAGTGTGTTCTAAGGTAAACTGTTATTTTACCATTTGTCTATTGTTAATGTAGAATATGTCTTTATAAATGATTGGCCATGCAAACTTTTAGTAAATGTATTCTATTTACAATTTCATGTTTCTGTTGTTGTTAAATTGCTATGTGAAGAATGATGTGAAATGGTTCATCTACTAATAATCAAAAATAATGGTTGGACATGTTCAATATATTAGTGCTAGGATTTAATGCAGCCAATATTCCATGTCTCTTTTCCGTGTTCCTCCTTCGCCCCCTCATACAGCTGCCGTGACCCATCTGGCTCATCAAAACAGCAGAAGTGGGTCACCCTCGCACACCCCTCTCTCTCTCACACACACACACACACACACACGCACACACACAAACACACACACTCTACCTTTAACCAAACACACGCTGCTGTGTCCTCAAGCACCAGGCCAAAAACTGACCAAGAGGCAGAGAGCCGCGGCGGTCTCTTGCACGCCCACTGCACACTGCTCACTCACCACGCGCACTGTAGCATGACAAAAACAGCCCACTTCAAAGGTCACACGTAACGCCCGCTCGGCCCTCTTTTGTGGCTCCGAATTAGCATGCACATCCCGCGTCACATCACGAGTTCTGTCAGCTTTCCACCAGAGACTCAACAACGCAGTATTTATTAAACTCCAACAGTCCAATGTTTGTCACACTTATACAGACACATCCAGACTGCTTAATGGTTATCGTTATGTGCTTTATTGTACAATGATTAGGTCAGTGAGAACGAGACAACAACAGGGCATGTGAGGTCACCAGCTGATGTAGCACTGTAAATAAACCATCCACAATGTATTCTTTAAAAACATGATACAATGATAATGGATTAGTTCATTATAAAAATGGGAGGGATAGAAGAATAAATGTTTAACTTTAATTTTTATTCCAGACAAAAATTGTATACAGATTGTAATACCCAATATGATGCAGATATGATGCAAATATATGTCTACATTTCCAATTTGTAGAGCATGTGGTAATATAAGGCTTACAAAAGAAAATGGATCTTTGACCGCATTTGTTTTCTCAGAACTGAAATTGCATTAATCAAAGAATAGATCGATAAGGACAAGAACAATTGTGTGTGCATTATTCAGACCACACACAAAAGCGGTGTGCATACTAACCATCATACTAACCTAACCATCATGTTTAAGTGCTTCAATGATAAAAAGACATGTTATGTGTTCCCTAGTAAACAACAGTTGTTCTGATGGACCCAGCTGATCCCTGGGTAATCCACACGTCATTCACAACCTCCTTCACTAATGTCCAGTTGAGAAGTGTGCGTTGTTGATCCCAATTCTGTCCAGTAAAAACTTTTGTGAAAACATTACAAGAAATTACTGAGATGAATAACAAAAACCTCTCCTTTTTCAATATCCTTAAATCGTCTGGCCGAGTCCTTGGAATCACACACACTTTAGATCATGCAAGCATTTAGGAAGGGATTAAGTAGTTCATGGACTTATCTTTGTTTTTCCACACAGTTCCAAAATTCTTTTTTTTTGGCTCAAGACTGCATGTGTGCACGCTCGCACACACACGCGTGCCTAGTTTTGTCGTCCAGCTGTGTCTGTGTCGTTGCGTGTCAAAACCGGAATGCCTTTGCCGCTTTAGCAAGTGCGTGCTTGCGGATTTAGACCAGTTTTTTTTTTTTTTTTTGGGATGTGCGCTCCGCTGCGTAGTTTGTAATATTTGGGAATGCGTATGAATGCGAGAGAGAGACAGCCGGCGCATTCGTGACTGTGGCTTTGTTGATTCCTGCGACCGTACAGACCCCCTGTGGTGCTCAGTGTAGCGCGAGCCAATGCCGAGATTCCACTTATCCACATCACATGACGGCTGCTACAGTGCGCAGAGCGGAGGATATTTGTGACAGCGTGTCTGAGCATTTCTGTCGGTTAGTAATATCTGAATGTATTGAACGGGGTGAGGTAAAAGGGGGGAGGGTCACAGGGGACACGAGGTGGAAGTGCATAAGCGGGGAGAGGGAGGGGTCCAGACAGATCATGGGCGAAGGCCAACTGGACATAATGTACAGTCACATGAGGACATGAATCTCACATGATTTCATTGTGTTGGGGGGAGATCAGGGCAGACAAAGAGAGTGGAGGATGGACGGCGTGATGTGTGGCCATAATGTTTACATCCAAAGTCACAATCTTTGCAAAAGATTACAATTTTAATGTTTTTTGTTTGTGTGTCTATTTGTTTACTTAAATTAAATGAAATACAAATCTCAAGGTTTCCAAAAATTCAGTTGGGACTAAGTATCTTTCAGATCCTGCTGATACGATACATATGTAGAGACAGGGGACTTTCAATTCAATGCAATTCAATACGATAGATTTCTAAACGGAATAGAAAAGAAAGAAAAATACAGGCTTTTGGACATTTGTTATGCTCAAATTTGAACAAAAATAAAACACTATTGATTAATTGGTATTTCATAAGTCATAAATCAAAATATAAATTGCGTCTTTAGGCAACCATATACTAATATCAACAAGTAACAATGGAGAAAAAGAACCTCACAGCCTTTTGTAGTAGACCTCTTGTGATGCTTCCACCTAAATCCCTGCCCTACACGTGTTGAATAATGCAGCATGAGCCAGTGGACTACAGTTGAGGATTGCATGTGTGTCGCCTGAATGGCCTTCCTCCGGTCTGCGCTGATGTACCTCTTCCCGACTGCTGCCTGCGCACCTTCCTCATTGTGTGCGTGGAAGAGGGGAAAGGGCAGTGGCAGGGAAAGAATCACCTTTGGCTGCTTCGCCCGGGGTTCAGCCACGCATCACCTCCCATACTCCCACTGCACGGCATGGGACGGCACGGAATGGAGCACTAAAACAGCTGGCCTTAGAAGCGCGGAGAAAACACCATAACAGGGGTTTTAAAGATTCAGCTTTGAAATGAAAACTGTGTTCAGGATTTGGTGTTCTGGGATATGCATAATGACCAAAACAATGANCACGGAATGGAGCACTAAAACAGCTGGCCTTAGAAGCGCGGAAAAAACACCATAACAGGGGTTTTAAAGATTCAGCTTTGAAATGAAAACTGTGTTCAGGATTTGGTGTTCTGGGATATGCATGATGACCAAAACAATGACAGAAAAGCAATCATCACCAACTGGTCCACTTTGATGTTTGTTACGTTCTTTATTTCAGTGTTTTTCAACCAGTGGCTCGTAGTGTGCCTTGAGACGGTTAATAATGTGCCTTGGAAATAGTCCATCACCTGCTTGGTCAAAATCATGTGAAAAGAAAATAATGTGACATGATTAAAAAGATTCTGTTCTGATAATTCACGTGTCACTTTAATGGTCGCTAGTCACTTTTCCTGTTGTTATTATTATCACTACACTATAACATATATCATCCATCCATTTTCTTCCCCTTAATCCATTTCTGGGTTAGAGGGGTGGCTGTCAGAGCTGCACCCACAGAGCACCAGCCCCTCACTGATCCTCCTGCAGGTGGTGAGTCCACAGGAGCCTTGATCTTTCAGTGGGGGCTTCAGGCAAAG
>JAPMNZ010937542.1:0-12353 GCA_029875035.1 Pomatoschistus microps | reverse complement strand
TACAACCTAAATAAAGTAACCATGTTATATATATATATATATATATAGATTTACAAGTATTTCTTAGTAACTGTTATATAATGTTACACTGCTTATTTACTTAATATGTAATCTAGTTACAGTAACTAATTACCGATTACTAAACTAATTATTACAGACCTAGAGTAGGTAAAAAAAGTTGAATTGAATATATCAAACTGAGTTGCAATCTAACATGTGCTACTTATTTAATGGAATTGCAGAGCTCTGTTCTCTCACTGTTCACAAACATCATTTGAGAAAAAACAACTAAAAAAATTGATGCCACTCATAAAATGTTATGTAAAAAAACCATGATACCTAAATGTAGAAACCCCAGAGAAACTAAATGTCATCTCAACTTCACAACATGAAAAATAGCACTTTAAGTAAAGGCTAAATTATTTAAGTACCTTTTTTCAGGCGTTCAAATCTCTACTTTACGTTTATTCTATTGTTTAAAGATATTGTAACACATATGACCAAGAATTCCAAAACGATATAATGTAATAGTTAAATTTGGACATTAGTAGCTCTGAGACGTCACGCAGCAGTGTATCAGAGAGAACACCTGAGCTTGCTCTGGACATAATGGCATTGACAGAGCCTCTAAACAAATGTGTTGAAGAGAACCAGACAGTATGTGGTATTCTGCTTCAGTGACTTTCTCACGCTCATGTTGCACGAGCTCTGCAGCGCTGTATGAGGTCCCTCCCTCCTAACCCGACCTGTCTTATATGCACCTGGCCGCCGTACGTCCTTTGAGTATAACCTGCTGCTGTGTGTCAACCGCTCTATCGCTGGAATCTGTGGGAAATGGGCTGACTCACACTGAACACTGTTGAAAAGTCTTTTGATCACATGATGAAAAGCAAAACATAACAATTGTCCAGACGTAAAAACAAACAGGTGCAACATTTTCTTATGCCACAACAGACAGAGCAGTGTCCTTTCTATGTTAAACATTGAAGCCCCATGCATTCCTTAGTCTTATCCTAGTCATTCATCTCTTTATATGACCCCCCTCTATCCATACTAGTGCTTTTATCTGCCTCTTCCTCTTTTCTCATACCGCTCCCACTCTTTCCCAGGCTTCATATCTTTATTGAGCCTTCTTGTCCATGGACCTCCACAGTGCAATAATGCAATTAGGTAAGGAGATTGTCCGGATAGTGTTGTGTGAAAGTGTGAGGTATTGCGCTCACAAAACAATGTTGTCTGCTGTCACCGCTAATGTGTAATCCATTGGTGAACGTGTAGGCTGCCAATTAGTGCCAATACTGGTGCCATGAGGGTGAGGAACAACTGTGCGCGTTCAAAGAGGAGGGGGCAGGCGGAATCGAAAATGTCAGCACGTTTTTAGTTTCTTTACTGGTTGCCAACTGAAGTGGGAATTCAGGAGACAGACAAGTGAGATTTAGGAGGGACTGGGTCAGGCTGCCACGGGCTAACTGAGGGTGGCAGTGTGTTGACGCGCTCGGCATTCCCATGAGGCAGCTGTGTCACAGACAGCGCTGAGTGATCGTTTACTCACCAACAAGTGATCACAGTGTTGAATGGTTATAGGGAAGGTGCTTAAAACTAAGAAAAGAAACATAAAGTATGAGACATCACGCTTAAGATGGGCTCAATATACTAACATGGAACGCTCTCCTCGAGACCTTTTTTTTCCTGGGTTTTAAAACTTGCAGTAAGCTACTGCTTGGACAAAACATAGACCAATAACATAATTACTTGATGTATTTGTAGCACTGAATATATAAATAAAAAGTGTCTTATAGCAGCTTGCATCTCTATAAACATGAATTGTCCTGGTTTGTCCCAGTTTGTTTGAATGGAAATATTGTACTATTCTTTATACTTCTACCATAATATAGCATTAAAAGTATATATTTCACAGAGAATGTTCCATGATGTTCACTTTTTATTTCTATGGATGTTTTTCGTTCATCCACTGTCATCAGGCGTTCCCAAGATCGCTACTTTTTTTACTTCATGCTGTTGAACAAGGTTTGATCAAATAAACTGTAAGAGAATGATCTATTTGTTCACCTTTCAAAAATATATATGCCACTCTCAGCTAACTGCGCGTTCGATGTTTAAACAGTTTATTTTGAAGCCCTCACTCCACCCACAATCAGCAAGTTGTGCTCCGCAAGAAGAGCACAAGGCCAGAGCCATGAAGAGCCACTATAAATGCTCTGGCAACATAAAGAAATGAAGCTGACTGAAAGCACAAGCCAGTCGTTCTCCATTTTGGAGCGCATGAAGAGATGCTCCTGTCAGTACGCACGCATCATTCCAGGCTGGCATAAAATCTGTTATTTGTAGGAGTGGAGTAGGGCCTGTGCTGAACTGCTGTTAGCAAGGCCAGCCAAGGCTAGGAACGCAGGATCAAAGAGGGGACAAAGACAGAACGAGAACTGGCAGATCCTGTAAGCGGAGAGAATAGACCAGAGTTGATGATGATGGTGGTGAGGAAGGGTGATGGTGTTGGACGCTCTCCAGATACCGCTGCACACATCGCTTACACCTCCCCACACATAAAGTGAGGTGCCTGGAGCAGCCTGGGAGCAAGGAAAACAATAAGTACAGTACGCTTGCTTTTACTCACAAAACCATCTATGAGCACACACACAGAGATCAACGCGGGTCACAGTAAGCCTTGCAGACACAAGCACTGGGGTGTGTTTTGGCTGGCTCAAACACAGAAAGAGATGTTTTAAGGCCTATACGCTGGTCTGTAGAGCCTCCCCAGGCACCACCAAACGCCTCGCTCCACTTCTGAGACCGGCATGCCCGCACTTCCTTTAGGGGTCTCTTTTTCACTCTCCATGGGCCCGGCTTCTACCAATCCATCCTTTACTTCTCTCTCCTTTTCCTTCCGACCTGCCTTCTTTTCTGCAATGCCTCCTGAAGCAGACTGGCGCGATTTGCATGTGTGGGGGAGGTAGTGTATAGTGCCGAAAGCCAAAGGTCATGGTGAGTCAAAGCCAGCAGCGTTGTAGAGGAAGCGGATGGGGAGAGGACCAGCGAGTTGGCCCAGGTCTCTTTGGTTAGTGTGCCTGAGGCTGGAGTGGATTGGGAATTATGGGATGCGCCTCTTACTGGTAATAGAGGGGGTGGGAGAGCAGGCTGGTCATGCAAATACAGTTTAACCACCTTTTATTGAGCCTTCTGATTTCGGACACTGGTTTGTTTGCCGTGCATGAAGACCGTGAACAGTGCAAATTGCAAAGTTATTCTGCAAAGAACCCCCAGTATCCGATAACATGCATGCAAATGGGTTATGGGGTCTATTGATGTGAGTAGAGGGGACATTTGAATTACAGGTGCACAATTTCTTTCTATTTCCACACAAAGAGGCTGTTTGTTGATGGTAGATAAGAAGGACAGCTTTTGAAGAGCCACACACTTATACCCAAACAGCTTCCTAAACTGACAGCTTGATGCCGTGAATCATTATCTCTAATAGGCCTAGTTTAGTGTAAACAAACACGTGCAAGGTATTGATGCAGAGGCAGGCAGTCACTGAACTCCCCATCACTGTACCAAGATAAAACGTGTCAAATGAGAAGTGGAACTTATTTGCATAAAGGTGAAGAGCTAAATACTTAAGAAGGGGTGGAAAGGTTAAACTGACTGATTGTATATTTGTGTTTCTCTCAACTAAGGTTGTATTAGACCACTGCAAAAATATTTATTATGATAAGAGACAAATGATGGGGAGAATATTATTGAAACTTAAGACAAGTCGGATTTGTTATTGCACATAACAAATGAGCACAGTTGGAAATAATTGTATTTCTTGAAGACAGAGTGTCATTCAGGTTCACTCCCCTTGTCTGCTGTGCTTAAGAGTTTCAGAGCAAGACATTTAACACACACTACTGTGGAAAGCAGGTGTTGTGTAGCTGCTGCTGACCCTTGCCCTCCCAACAGGGATCACAGCTAGAGGAGTTTCACTGTGGAATCAATGAACTCTTAACTCTGTTATCACTCAGGAGTGATTAGAGCTAATGAGCTGAGTAATAATTCATCAGTTTGTCCAACTCTTCTGGAGCTAACCTGGCAGTGGGCCGGAGGTCTACAGAGATGCCCCGAGAGGCCCTTTCCTTGTTTTACCTGGGCCAAGGCCAGCCTTATCAGACAATAGGCCTGAGGATTAGCCTCCCTCAGAGCATTACAGCCGTGTCTCCCTCCTCTCTTGCACCTCAAGCCCCGTCTCCCCCTTGGCCTCCCGCACTCCACCTTTCCCGTGGGAGTTTGAACAGCCAGGATAACCTTGAGACCTCATCTGGTGTGCTGCCAGAAACGTAAAAGAAATTCCCTCCTGTCTCCTCCTTCACCTCTTCTGTACATCCTCAGTCCACTCCCACTCGCCCCCCCAAGGCTTCCTCCTGTTCACAGGGACATAACTAGGATTTGTCCATCTCATCGCCCCCTCCTTCATCTGGGCCTTTTTTGCCTCTTCAGCTCTTGTCTGATTGTGCCTAAGATTAGGCCTTCTCTATCTTGCTCTTCCCTCATTTCCCCCTTCCTGGTCTTCGATGGTGGAGGCAAAAGTAAAGAGAAAGAAAGAGCTGTTCATCTCCATTGTAGCCCTCTATTATATGTAGATTGTTGGGCTGCCAATTTCAATTTGCCCTTCTCTATTATCAAACCAAAAATAAACGCCTCATTGGAAGAGTGGAAATCAAACTGTCCCGACAGGAGGGATGACTGACGTTGATTGCAAACTAACTGTTTTGCTGGCAGCCTGCACTTTGTATGCCTTTTGTCTCTTGCCTCTCGCTCCCCTTCTTCTTCTCTCTCCTTCTCCCCCGTTCAACTTCATGGCTGTCATATTCCTTTAGTGCTGGAAAGGTCAAGTGCTGCTTGCTGCCTGTGAGATCTAAGGGAAGTTGGAGATATTGGGCTGCCCCTCTTTGCCCCACTTTGTGACAACAATACTGCGCAGTGAGCTGCGTTCAGAGCCACCAGCAGCCGCAGACCCTCTGCGCAGGAATGTGTTTATCCTCTGAACCTCCTTTAATCCAAGCTGCATCCCTACGTTCACCACTCTCCACTCAGGAGGGCCCCATGCTCTATAAGACATCAATGTTTATGTTACGTTTAAATTAAGTAGGAAAGTAGTCGATCAAAGGAATGCTTGGTTGATTGATTTGTCACACAAAAAAACACTCAAAACCATTACAGTTACATGTATCTGGTTCTGATTTGATCAGATTAAACTATATTATCATCACAAAAAATAAACCAAAGCACTACAAAGCAATGTTGTTATCATTAAAAACAATAAAACGAGTTGACAGTATTGGTTAACTAGGCTGCCACTGACATTGAGTTTTTGTTGCTAATGGTATAACGCCTTCCCAGTCTAAATCCACTTAAATAAAAAATAATAATAATACAATAAAAAGGGACAGTATTGATTCAATGAGACTATTACAACCATTTCTACTAAATCAATACATTTTCAAGTTTTATTGTACCCATAGAGAATTTGACCCATCTTCCAATCCCTTTGACACTTTGTTAGGATTGTACCTATGTACTTATTTTGGTGGTAAGGGAAATGAGAGTGCATGGAGAAAACCCAGCCAGACACAGTTGAAAGGTTGAAAACTCCAGAAAGGCCTTCTCGCTGTGAGGCACGAGCGTTGCCCACTCAAGATTTAACACCAAAGATAAGTTAAAGTTAAAACTCAAGCAAACAAGAAAACAAGCTTTACTCCACAAGTTAAAGACCTGAAAATGTAAAACAAGTTTACAAACAGATGGTCCGTGTGAGGCGTTCCCATGACATCAGTGCTAATGGAGGCTTGCGGCGCTGTGAACCAAATCCTCTTGAAGCCTTTTGGTCTTTCTCTCACTTAAAGACTCATACAGGTATGACCTCATCACTAACACATTCCAGGTTTCACCTTGCTGCCCCCATACCTGCCAAAGTCCCATAAGTCGCTCACACCAACATCCTATCTGCCTTTCCCTTCCCCTTTCGACCACACCCATGCGACCGTTTATTGTGCTCCATCGCAGTGCATTGGTCTTCAGGCAGAGAAGATAAGTGTTGGAGCTTGTCTGGAGCTTCCAAATGGTTTCACTGTTGAGTTTCTATTCTCCACCCACTCAAGGCAGTTAGAGGTAGGCTTAAGGGAAAGGCCATCGACATTAAGTGCCTGGTTCGAAGTCAAGTGTGGAGTTCATTTCAGATTTAATAGGGGCTTCTCCCAACAAGTCCTCAAGAGTCTTAGTTCCTTTGGAGAATGGCCAGACAATAAGAGTGATGCCTAGTGTGTTAGCGCCTTAGCTTCACTGAGAGAACACATTCACATACAACTTTTTGGGTCACCACAGTTTCTAAATTATGTAATTTCTGATGCAACCCACATGATTTTTCACAGGGTTTGTAATTATTATCCTAAAAGAAACATTATGTGTTGGCAATAGTTCTTACTGAGCTTGAGATAGCTACTTTTGCACTAACAAAACAACCAAAGCTTTTTCTCAACAAATACGTGCACACACACACACACACACTTCCTTCTACAAAGTATCTAGGGTATGTAAACAAAACCAAGCGAGAAAGTGGTAATATTATGCCAAGGTCTTGTTTCGAATTCTAAAATATTTCCGTAGACAGAGGCATTACCTGTCCTTGCTCTCTTCAGCCCAGTAAGAAGATAGTGCTTGTTGTTATGCAGTTATTCTGCCCATGGCACACTGAGCGAGGATCGCAGGAGGTTTGTAGTGCCCTGATCTTTTCTACTTCTCCTCTGACACTGGTCTTTGGCTCTGTTTCCTATTTTGCATAGTAGCTGAAGGAAGAAATGAGCGGTCAGTAATGTATCCTCCTTACTTCATCCTTCGTCTCATTAAAATATTGCACATATGAAGTCCGGTGTATAATTTGTTGCTGTCACATTTTTGGTTATTAGGGCATCAATTGGGGAGGCCTGTTGATTCTCTTAAATGAGTCCCCGGAATTGAACACAGTCTTGCTTACAACATGAAAAACATATCATCTGTCAAATCAACAATTTAACCAACTTTGCTGAGAGTCTGATTCCAATGACAAAAATCAGCACTGTCATAAATATAAATAGCAACTTGAAAGTGTTTGCCTCTGGCACAAAAAGCCATAGAAGTGTGGTCATGTCATATCAGTAGTGAAGAAAATGAAAAAGTACGTTCGGGAACATGCTTGACCTGTTGGATTCTTCAAATGTCTAGCATGGTATTATGCAACATGCTCAAGACTTTTTCCCGGTCGCAGGTATAAACACCTCAGTGGTGCAAGTCTTGACAGTGAGTTAAGAAATAAAACAAGATATACTTTTCCTGGTCAGGGGAACAATTGCTGAATTGAGATAAACTCAAGCAACAAATTAGTCAAAACAAGAAATCAGTTGTATTTCTGTTGGGATGAGATGGTTCAGTTGTATCTGTGATTCAAGAGTATAGAGAACTTCTGGTCTTTCTAACCTATTACTATACAATAAAGGTTGCAATTAATTAGACAGGTGAAGATGTAAAACAATAATAGTATCCTAGAGCCACTGCGTGTTCACCAGGATTATCAAGATATAAAAACAACTCGGTATTCCACTTCATCCCACTTCCCAATTTAAGTGCTTGTAGTGTTCCAATAGCATTGTTGAATGACTCTTGCACTGATCATAAGGAACGAGGAGGCGAAGGCTCCGGCATCAGCAGGTTTCTCTCAGGTCTTAGCCTCTAGCTCTGAGACAGGAGCCGGGCTGCCGCTCTTTCATCATCCACATACAGGATCACAGCACTCTTACCCACGACCCATCTGTGCACATCTGTGTGCATGTGTGTAAAGAGAGAGCACGGAGGGGCCCAGACTGCCTGCAGGGCCCCCCACGCACATGAGCAGGGGCACGGAGCGCTTGGCAGGGAGCACTTATGAGTGTATCTGCCAGAGCCGTACAGAGGTAGTGAGTCAGCCAGCCTCTCATTTTCTTCATTTTCTCCCCTTAGCCCCCTCCCCGCATGAACACGCACCCCCACCACCTCTGATTCTCAGACAGTAGCAGCCGGCGGCCAGGAGCCTGCCGGTGGAGATCACATTGATCTTTTCCTAGCTGTGGGGGCGTCTGCACAGTACAGTCCTACCCTACAAACAGTGGCACTGAGTGAAGAGAGGATCAGGGCCTGGATCTGTACAAATGTTTCTGTAATATTTATATAAAATCAAATATTCACGGCTTGGTAAAAAAGACAGCTGAGTCAAAATGACAAGGCAGTGCGGGCGGGCAGTATGAATGGAATGGCTGACCCGGGGTATTTGGTCAGTGTGAAATCCCCTACAGATGCAGAAAAAGTATTATATTTTGTACAATGTCTTAATTTAGAATACACATATAAGATAACATATTGAATATATTCAAATATATATATGAATATACTTTATAAAACATTGTGACAGTAGATTTAAAAAAGTTAATAACTTCCATCCATGACGTAAAAAACAGAATGATTAAATTTGTCGAATGTTTTGTAACACAAATTGGAAAATAGACAAAGATGAGTGGGTAGGGTTGTCTGGTGGAAAAAGAGAGGAATGGGGACACTGACGAAGAGCCAAATAAGCAGCATTCTAAAAAGGAGGCCCTTGCTGTTGCACGAAGCCTTTGAAGAAGAAAGCAGAAGCAGAAAGGCCGAGGGTGTGTGTGCACAGAAGAGGAGGGGCACTGTAGAGCACAGTATGTCACGGCAGTCAAAACAGTGCAGAGTTGACAGGATGGGACCCCTGCTGAACACACACATAATCATAAGACAGCCTCACACCCCCCTCCTGGCAACAGAGCAGCTCGAGTGTGGGAAACCACGGCCTAGGCACGCGCCAGATAAGATCTTGCCTTTTGGGAGAAGCAAACAGGACTCTGTTGGCACGCAGTGGCCCCTCCTCACATGATCACACGCACAACATACGCACACATCCTCTCTGACCGCACCACATTGACCCAGGACAGCAGGCCGCAGAATGCATGTCTTCCACTTCCTCTTGACTTTGTTTATGAAATCTCTCAAGCCACAGGCAGCTCCTTTCAATCATGAATGCACCAGAAATGGCCACCCAAACAAGTGTGTTTTTAATTCTCACTTTAAGGCTTTGCTGATGAGAGAACAGTCATGGTCAAACACTAGTTTTGGTCAAACACTCAATGAGTCCCACTATTATCATTTGAGGTATGAATATAATGTAAGTGAAGCATATATTCCTGGATGGATAGGAGAGCAATGCAATATGTGCTGAGACAGGACCTATTCCATGACTTGTGAGTGTGAATGTGGGACAACGGATGGAAATTAGCCCTTGGCTACAATCCGGAGTGATGTGTTCATTAACATGTACTGTCCCAACCAAATAAACAATACATAAATAAATATTCTGGGATAGTCCCATATTCTCCATATTCTCACTCGCAACATAAAAATAACTGATGACCACAGTTATGTGTTTCAGTTATTTATCATTGGATAATATCATGTCATGATAATGACTACATTTACTTTTTGTAAATTTTTTGTACTCATTTTCATTCCTTTTTATTCATGATTGAAATGTAGAGGATTGAATTATGATAATGTTTTAGATCCTGGGCCTTCTTTCAATACCCCCTTTCTGTTCTAGATATAAAACAAGGAGATTAGTAAGAAAACCAGGATTAAAAGTTATGATTTTGTAGAATCTGAATGCTATTATTTATAGTAACTTGTATATTAATCTCAATAATATGATACATGTTGGTACAAAAGAACTTGGATGCAATCATTTCTAATTTATATTTTCATTTCCAGTACATTTACTACTTAATATTTTTTGTTGTTGATTGTGCTTAATATATGTATTTAGTTTCATATTAATTAGAAGTGACAGGGAAATGTGTCGGATTGTCTGTAGTCAGGATAGCACAAAAACCTCTTTGGTGGGTAGATTGTATGTGCAGGGTAGAACCCCCCATTGACTGTATGTGATTGTTAGTAAAAATGTTAGTAAAAAAGTGTCTTCAATAATCTTGCCCTGCACTATGCTCACAAAATGTAATACAAAACCCAGCACAGCATCCAGTATGGAATAACTGCAGCACAGTAACATATAGTTTCCCTGTCCGTGGTATCTAGCCAAATATTAAGCAGTAGACTTTTATGTCAGTCACATCTTATGGCTACATGTCCCAGAGAGCTGAGTAAACATTCAAACACAAGGCACCCTCCTTCTACAAACGTTTTAAATGTAGCTCAGCACACAGAGACAGACGCACTCCTGTCCTAAAGTTCACAAACTGTAATCAGTAGCATGAGCACCACATCCGCGTGTTAGTGTTAGCATACGTATCCATCCTCCTCCCAGCCCACAAGACAAATATTTACTTTTCTTCAGAAATGAACTTTATATCAATCTTTCACGCATTTGCATGTCCTGTCAGTTAATGCAGAAATAAAATAATACATTTGATGGTCTCTTCCAAACTCATGGATAGAAATGGAGATAAATAAAAATACAGTATGTAAGACAAAAGCAATGACAAAAGGCTGAGATGAACCACTACTGTGAGCAAAACAACTCCATTGAGCAAATATACGGTATAAATTTCATATCAATATTCAGTCAACAACTTCAGGGTCATGGAGAAGTATTCAGAAACGCTTATTTACAATCAAAACAATATTTAAAAAAAATATTCATACGCATATAATTACAAATTAGGGAGTGAATGCAAGTTACCATTATCTAATACAGATTCCTACTACATATGTATGTCAGATAACGTTAAATCATTTATCATGCATGATCAATATTTTGGAAAATCTATAATATTTTCAATTCAGAATAATACCTTTTTGTCAGGGCAGGAAGAGTGATGGAACCTATAAAGTCACCTAACGAGAGTCAAGAGGTGACAAGTGAGGTCATCTTCGCCTCAACAGTGGACAGTGCACAAACACTGCCTGCGTTCTCAAGTCTCGTACAATAATTGGGCGCTCACATCAAACAGGCCTCATTAGACAGACTCCAGTGACTGCTAATCCTCAGTCTTTACACACGGGGAGGAGAGTTTTGTGCAGCATGGCGTCCAGCAAAGTGAACCAAATATCTGCAGAAGACATCAAAGCCCTCTCCCCGATACTTAAGAACTAGCCTTTGTGGCCATCTGATCACGGCGATGGCTAAACGGGACAGACATTTTTTTTTGCAGACAAGTCATCTGGAAACAAAAAAGAATTTCAACTGCTTTTCCTAAATCCTCAAAGGGAAACAGCCAGTGATTCAGCACAATAGGGTCAACATAATGTCCTGTACTGTATAAACAAGACATTTCAGTGTAATGCCAGGAGTAATGAAGCAAACATCATCGAAAAGGTATTATTTGGAAAAAGTGGCATATTAAACCACCATTAATTTAACATTAAGGCTTATATGCCAATCATCTAATGAGAAATACAATGTCCAAAACTCCAAATGCATGACATTTATTTATAATTATAAGTGTACTCATTGTGTCCATATCATTGCTCTTTTGTGTCGTGTGGGAGACTCATTAAAACAAACTACTGTCTCTTGAAATAATAATGGAAATGTCCTTCGTACTGTAGAACCGGATCTTTTATTAGAGAGGGAAGCTAAATACAGCTGTGCTCCTGATGCCCTGACTGACAACAACAAACAGACACACACAACTGGCAAAAGATCAGAGCACCCACTAAACCGCACATAGGATAGCTTCAAGCAGAACATAAAGAAGACAAATTAATGCACTCATTCTCAGAACAGTATGTTTCCCCTGTGAGCATATACATATACTTGAGCGCAGGGGGAAGAACGCTATGTCTTAATAAGCAGAAAGTTGCAGTGTCAAGGTGTCACAAGCATAGTGTGGGATCACAAGCCTGATCCAAACCCTTATGCTTCCCTCAAGGAAGCCTTTGTTGTCGCATTGTCTGCATCAAATGGCTGTCTGCAATTTGCTGCCTGGAATGCAGCCGTTTACCTCCCACTGTGTTTGTATTCTCTCATAAATGAGAAACATAGGCTTCTAGAATTTAAAATGTTCCAATTTTGACCTCACGCTAGGGTCCAGGAGGAGAAGGGAGGGCATAGAGGAGCAGGGACATCCTAATTGCCAATTTGGTATTCTCTATAGTGGATGAGCGCACAAGTAAAAAAAAACTTTCTTTTATCTCATCATCATCCCCTTTGGGAACTCTTTCCACCTGAGGTTTCATTTGCAGCTTTTACTGCTACTTGTCAGGTGTTTAATGTGGACTCGTGGCACAATTCCAATCCATGGGATCCCACTCCC
>JAPMNZ010937538.1:0-14982 GCA_029875035.1 Pomatoschistus microps | reverse complement strand
CCTCCTGTCCCCCACCTGCTGCACTGTGTCCAGGGAACAGCCCAGGACAGAGCTGGACTTCCTGATGACCTTGTCCAGCTTCTTCCTGTCTCTCTCTGTGATGCTGCTGCTCCAGCAGACCACACCGTACAAGATGGCTGATGCCACCACAGAGTCATAGAAGGTCCTTCCTGCACTCCAAAAGACCTGAGCCTTCTCAGCAGATCGGCTCTGGTCCTTCTGTGCTTTGTGTCCAGTCCAGTTTGTGGGTCAGGTGAACACCCAGGTACTTGTAAGAGTTCACTCCTGTTTATTTTGTGTGTATAAATAATACGTTTGATTTTACTGTGTTGTGCACATCATAATATGTGATGTGATAGTTTATCTATGGACTATAGAAACTGTAATCCTAAACCAACCACTTTACACGCTGCATCTTAATTCAGTGTTGTTTAGGATTATGTGTTTGTGTCATTTCTAATAGTAATTGAATGTCTCCCAGTTGCAAAATGGTTTCTCGCCAGTGCGCTGTTCCTTGAGTGCTGGGTAGAGTGGGCAGGGCAGGGTTGTGGCTCTACGCGCTCTACGTGCTCACGGTGTGCAGAGGACACGCTGGTCCGTGCTCTCGGTGTTTACAGCGCGCTGTTGTAAAGCACAGCCCGCACTAAAACACACGGGAGACACATGAGTGGGCAGAACGCTGCAAGTCTCCACAGCCCGCCAATCACTGCGGACTATACCAATCACTGGCTGAGTGAATAGACCAATGGCCTGCGCCTTCATCGGGCCGGCAGCCAATGGAATGAGAGTAAAACGTGGGCACGTGGACTCGCGCACATGTTGACGCTCGTAAACTGTATCGAGAGGAGCAGCAGAGAGCCACAGACCCATGCACAGACCCCGATCAGCCGCCCAGGCTGTGCGCTCAGATGCTGCCCCAGCTCCGGACGCTGTACTAATGGAACATCCATCACAGGCTTGCTAAAGGACCGTTTCTAGCACCACAGTTTATAGGTGAGTCTTTTCTATAGTTTACGCCTCTTATTTGTTAAGTTATTTGGCTGCCACTGGGCGAATGAAATTTCCTGTTCGACTACATCCGCTCTGCTACGCTGCACGCACCGTTGGCAAATGATTAAATATGTTATAGTTTTGACAATTTGGAGAAACTATTTGATTTCCATTGTAAGACCATGGAGCCTGCAGAGAAGCTGTATGTCACGTTATAGACACGGGCCATGGCCGCTGTCTGTGCGGACGTGCGAGCGCCGGCTGTCACTCTGTCCCACCAAAGTCCAGCTCCTTTCTGGATTAGAACAGGCCCACCAATAGAATAATGCACGTGCACGTCTGAGTAGGTATTTTGTGGTTATAAAGCCACAAATTATACATATTATACAGCGATAACATTAACTCACCATATTATATATTTATGCTCGGGCGTTTGTCTAAACAAATAATAGAAATGACTAGTTGTAGGCAGCTTTGACTCAGAGCACATACTCTGTTGGAGTCTATAATTATAGTGTATCACTGTGCCCCCTGTAATTTGTCTCGGTGCCCATGTTGATATGGTGCTGTTACACTTATCCTGTAGCCTCTGGTGGTACGAATAAATAGATTATCCTTCAGGCACATGGGCTTGGAGACAGCATGTGAGTGTGAGGCAGGACATGGAAGAATGTAAGATAGTGTGAAGGGAAAGAGAGTCTTGCACCATGTCCAAGCAAACAAGATGAATATCATCGCTGGATGAGACGCATACTGAAGCACAGACAGTTGAGTGTGTATATGGTAGGCTAATGGGGGATGGAGTGCTTGCCCGAGACAGAGGGGAGGGGCCAGAGTAGGCACCGGAGGCTGTGGAAGAGAGAGAGAGAGAGAGAGATTTCACTACTCTCCCATCCCCCCCTCACGTTCACTGCTCCTTTCCTGTCTCCAATCTCCTCAATGGGAGCCAGACATAGGCTAGTATTGTGTGCCTAGTCTAGTGCCAGTGCCTACCCCCAGTCTCACTATGTACCATGTTAAAGTAGGGCACGTGTTTGCCTTCCATTTTGAGTAATTGGCTCATTCAATGCCAAAGTGAAACGCTCCAACATAGGATAGAAATAAAAATCTATCAAAATGGATCCTGACTTTCATGTTTTTAAAAAGACTGTTTGTTTTTTCTGCTCCACAGTTATGCAGACCCAGGGCAGCACGTCTTCCCAGCCCTCCTTCGACTCCTTCAGCTCCAATGACAGCCTCCTGTTCAGTGACTCGGAGCATGCGGAGGACGATTCGGACGTTTTCCTCACAGACACCTCCTCCTCGGTCATCATTGGTGGGGTGGCTGGTGCGATGCCCGATGGAGTCAGAGCAGCGGGGAGCCCTGGCTCACAGTGGACGTGCGATGACTTCACTGATAAAGAGGAGGAGGAGGAAGGGTACAGGTCAGAAAGTACCAGCAAAACATCAAAAATCAGCATGGAGGGGGCGAGTGAACCTACAAGACAGACCCCAAAGACTCAGGGAGATCTGATGTTTGCACAGAAAGTAAGAAGACGCTACAATGATTAATACTGCGGTTCCAAACTTTAGCTCACTTGCACTTTATCTGTCATGTTTCACAGTGCGCAGAGCTGCAGGGATTCGTCAGGCCTCTGCTGGAGTTGCTGAATGGGCTGAAGAAGGGCCGATTCGACCGTGGTAAGCATCTTTTGGTTGGTGTCAGATTGCTTAGTATGAGTACATGCAGGGTCACATGATCTGAGGAGCTCTCCTTGTGCAGTCGGCTGTATCAGAGCATAGTGTGTTGACATGGTGGAAAGTGCAGTAGCAGTACGCACATGCAGTCTCGTGAGATGATGAAATCAGAAGTGAAAATAAGTGTGAGAGAGAGAAAGAGAGAGAGCAGGTTTAGACTTGCTATCAGCTGTACGGGGTCTGAAGTAACTGAGGCATTGTCTTTTGATTGGCAGGTCTGAGTACTTTTCAGCAGAGCGTTGCCATGGATCGAATACAGAGGATTGTGGGAGTTTTGCAGAGACCAAACTGTGGGTAAGAAACTGTCTTTTCATTCTTTACATTTGTGAACGATGGGTTTTTTCTACGACATAATATCAGCAATAAAACAGGTTGGAATATTGGGTTCACGAAGCGAGCAACGTTTTTTTAAATTAATAGTGCAGTTCATGTATTTGGCCACAAATGTGCCCGACATAAAAGTACATTTTTTCCACATAACAAAAATATATCCAGAGATGTACTGAATAGATCAATCCTTATGGCACAAAGTGTGGCACAAACTTTTACTGAACTATGGGAGTTTACTTTTTAGTATAAGTCAATTGGAGCCAGAGTAACTCCAACCTGAGTGTCTCTATCCTGCCCATGTGACATGTAAATTTCTCCTTGTGAGATAAATAAAGCACATCTTATCCATCCATGAGCACCTCCCCACTGGGCTTCATTGAGCTAGGGCATTAGCATTGTCCATCTATATAATGATCTATATACAGTCTATGATAAATAATGCCACATGGCTATTGGCTACATGATGTGTAGATTTTGCCTTTCACACCACATAATGTCCTTCTCCTTTTGCCCTTGTCCATAGAGAGAAGTACCTGAACACACTGCTCCAGGTGGAGGTGATGCTGAAGCTCTGGTTTCCTCAGATAGCAACGTTTCCCGTCTCAGTGGCCTCCAGTGTAGCGACATCTCCTGCACTCTCCCTGCAGGACACCACCGGCTTCACACCATCCCACAAGCACAAGGACCAGTCACATATTCCTGTTAAGGTGAACACAACACTCTTACTCCAACTGTGGGTCATTTCAAAGTATAGTGTTACAATTATTTTCAGAACTAACTAAATAACTGTGAAATCTTAAATTTAGAACTTTCAATTTGCCTTCTTTATGTTTAAGACTTTTCCTATAAGACAAATCTAGTCCTGCTCAATTGCCTGACATGTTTTGGCTGTAGACTTCTGCCTTCATCAGAGACAAGGCAAGTTTATTTGTATAGTTACCAGATGTAGTCAGTCCGACCATGTCCCCTCAAATATATTAGACTATGTCCCCTCAAATCAAGCTGTGGTCTCTGGAGAAGTGAGTCCCATGTGAGCCATGGTAGCGGTACTAGGTTCTCTACACTCTTTGTCTTATTAAAAGAACCAGCTTTATGAAGTCAATGTTGATATCACGTAATAACAAGTGAAAAAATCTGAGCTCTGTAAAGTACAGTGAATGAGATGCTCTGCGCTCCAACTAAATATGTATGTACATTGTTTTGCAGAAGCGCAGACTGAGTTGGACAGGTACCGAATCTCCGACACCTTCCCCTGTTCCCCTCAAGTCCCCACGCGTCAGCACTGAAGAAGAGAAAGCCAGATCGACAGACCACGCGGCAGAAAACGCAGAGGAGCGAGGAAAACCGTCCAAGTATAAGGGCCACAGGTCGGAGTCCAGCCTCACGTGGGTCCATGTCGCTCCCATTCTTTCCCCTCGCAAGTCCAATCCCCCCACAATGGCAGAAAACAGCGACCAAACACCTGCTACAGCCGGTTCTTTGCGCAAAAGAAACAGCCCGGCAACACAGGACAGTTCGATTTCCTCCACAACGACCAAGAAGAACTCGAAGAACACAACCAAGCTTGCTAGGTGCCAAAGCCAGCCGAGTGCTGCACAATCAAATGAAAACAAAAATGACCCTTCAAGGTCAAATCAGTCGTCTCAAATCAAGACGTTCTCCCCAGAACCTCTTGCTCCGACAGAGACCTGAGCAGACCTTTAACAATGCCTTCACCAGGTACAAGCTTTTAGGAAAATGGAAAAAGATTGAGCCTTAGAATTATAACGTGAATATTAAAAACAGCCAACATACCACTAAAACAAGTATTTTGTATGGTTGTTTTTAAGAAATTGATGGTGGGCATTGGAACCGTGAACAAATGCACAACATCGAAAGAGAAAACTAGTGGGAAACGATTGAAAGGACATAATCCACAAGCCGAAAATCATTTTAGCTCGTATTGTGATAATCAAGACATGTCCAGTGATCATCAAAACAAAGATTGAGCCGATACGAATCTACTGAGGTGTAGACGAGCCACTAAGAAGAAGTGAAGTAGCAAAGACGTCTGCAAAAGTATGTAGCTCATGACATGAACAGAACAGAGAGTGGTATTTTTCATGTGTACAAACCACCGAAAAAGACTGTGGAAAATCGATGTCATCAACTCACGAATGTAATCCCGGATTGCACATCAGCGGGAAAACGGTTACCAAGGAGAGCACGTTTTTCGACCAGCAAGGTGTGTCCTGCAAGACCCACGGAAAGCTTTTGAGAATCCAGCGTGAAGTTGAGAAAAAGAGAAAGACAAGGACCACTTTTAAGACAAACCGACATTTCCACAGTTAATTTATTCATGCGTTTTTCAGACTCTACATTTATTTATTCTGTGTATTTATTTATGAGGCAGCTAAATGTCACTGGCTGTGTGATTGCAAATATTCTTGCCGTCATCCTTTTAGGTGATAAGATGGTGTTGAAGTTCTTTTCGTTTTACTGGGATGTGGTAGACAAAATATAGGAAAAGTACTGATTGGACTACTGTGCCTTTACACCAAATAGGATGTGTCCAGTGCATTCATACTGCAGATGATTGTCAATGTTTTTACAATACCTGATACAATCACTTACAAACGCCTATATGTAGTCATTTTTTATCATTAGAAGCAAACTATCACTTACAACAGTATGCAGCTCAACTTTTCGATCAAAAACGACCCAATTTCTCCACAGTGGCCACTTCTTGAGACTTAACTGTTTAATGTTCCAACAGAGGCGTGTTTGATATATGACGTGTGGAAGCCGCCGGTGTTACTAATATCAGCAGAACAGAAGAATGAAACGCACTTGAAGATGGTGCTTCTGAAAACTTGAAAATGTGTGATATAATTTACAATTGTAAGGGAGGATGTCTATTGGCACCTGCTCTGCTGCTATTCTTCTGATTCCACTTCTCAATTAGAGAGTCTCTTTTTATTTGGGTTGCAATTTTTTACAGGCATAGCAGGGGTTTACGTAATTTGCAAAAGTATTGTATATATTGATAGTAAAAAACTATTTTGAAAATGCTATGAGTAGTTCATACATATACGAACGCTGCTGGCAGATTCCATTTTGCTGCCCACGTTTGGAGTAAGAAGCGTACAATCTCTTGTGGGGGACTGTCCTAAATCATTCTCTCTTTACAAGTAGCAAAATTGTGTGCCAGACGCCGCCCAAAATAAACTTCTGGGGGCTCTTCCACCCCTATCTCATTTTTATACGGTTGTGGTATGACAGGGAAGCCAATTGCACTTATTTTTTCATTGTTTGCGTCTTTTTATGTATGTTTTTCTACTGCAGTGACAACTGATAGTTGGTCAAATTGTTTTTACAGCCTTCATTATAAACCAGACTGTAGTCCCACACCCTCCCCCTGCTGATTCCCCTCACCTTCAGCCTCCTAAATCCTGTTAGAACTGTTCACCTGCCATTCTCATGCCACATATTTACATATATCACTCTACTGAATACTTTTTTTCAAAAACTAATCTTTGAATAAAACAAACATTTTGGAAATTAAAGTCTTGTTTACTTTTCTTTCTCTGAAATGGGGATTTAAGATATATTTCCCTGAATAACATGTATATGGGTGGTTTAATGAAAGCTGCTCTGGGTAAACAGATGTGTGTCTCACTGGGGTGCAGATTTAAAGCATGTATGTTCTGGAGAGTGTGTAATAGGAGGGGACGTGAGGCGTGAGTGTGAGAGACACTCCACTGTAATCAGACTGGCACTAGCGGGGGGTGGCTGATCCTCCAACCAGCTGCTATACGGTCTACCATGTCAATGTTTTGAATGTGATCAAGCTATTTCAAAATATGTGTATGAATATTATGAGTAGTTACATTTGGATATGATCTTACCCTCCCTACTTCATTAGAAAACCACATTTATATTATTGTTTTACTTTACAGTTATATTACAGTGTTGTATTCCAGCAACAAATCCAGCGCAGGAGACATTTTTGGAGGGGTGTGTCTTGGACCTCTCCTTCTCGGTTGGGGTGAAATGAGCATGGCGCACGTACACGCAGCTCTGCTTATAAACAGATGCACACGCGGGCACCACTCCCCTCCCTGACACACTGACTGGCTGATTTTGCGGTGGGCCCGGCGCTGACACAGTCACTACAGTCCGCCCTCTCTCCATCCCAGCCTCCTGAGTTCCACCACGGCCCCCCCTTGTATCCATGCAGTTTTTAGCAGAGGAGTTCTTCTGCTCAATCTCCCCCTGCCACTATTACTCCTACTTTTCTCCTCTGCTCGCACAAGGGGCAAAACGCAGAAGGACGAGAGAAGAATTTTTAGAGGGCAAATGAGGAACCATGGGCAGACTTTGGTTAAGGACACTGCAGTTTACAGTCACTATGTAATAATGCAGCAGCGACAGTAGAAACCGACTCAACTCAAGTTTATCACCACAATTGGTCGTAGTTTGTAGATCGTATAGTTTAATGAAACCAGTGCTTTCTTTGATTGCATCTGTGAAATGTTTTACATGTGTTTATCCAGGCACGGACCAGACCAAAACACGCTCACCGGTAATTATCTTTCTGCTCTTGTCCTCCTGCTACAGTCATTTGCAGACAGTATTCCATGGTGACTATTTGCATTCTGTTCCAATGTATTGAAAAGTTACGATGAATGAGTTCCCATATAGTTACATTATTATGTTATGATATAGTACATATTATATATATAAATAATATAACTATATGTTCTATACTTTTATTATTTGACCCCACAAAGTATCTTAACGTCAAAATAAAATATTAGAAAAAAGAAAGAGGGCAAGTTTCTGTACATTTTCGGCTATTTCATGAGTAGATTTAATTTCGGAAGGAAATTGCACATTTCTATATTGCAATGATATACAATTACTGTATGATCATGCAGGTGACACACTATTTTGGTTGTTAAGGTCCTATGAAATAATCTATAGTGATCATCTAGTTCAATGGTTCTCAAACTGTCACATGTGAACATTTGGGTTAACTCTAATTTGGAACAACTTTGAAATAGTGTAGTCCTATTTAATATAATCTTTAGTCCTAATTTTGACTCTGCGAAGTCCTGTTTAAAGACCTGGTTTGGATGTGATCTAAACTAGGTCTAAAGCAAAATAGGTTTTTAGGTGTACTTGGTGTGAAAAGTTGGAGAATCACTGATCTAGATTAATGAATTCCTTTTTTCTTAGTGCACTTTTTCCAAATTTCCCCTCCCCCTCCCACTGTTCACGTGAGGAGCCGTACTCCTCCACACACACTCATATTAGCTACAGTTACTCCAGCTCTTACTCACCCATTGGTCCTCGGGGGTTTCCAGGGCAGACCGATCTTGAAACCTTCCTCAAAGCTCATTAAAACGGCACATTCCTGCAATAGAAACGAGAAAGTTATTGAATTGAATTGAAAGTTAGATTTCCTACATGCCTTTGGTAATGACACGTGCTGTCATTGTGTCCTTTGGCAAGACACTTCACCTGCATTCTCTCTGTTGCCTGTAGCAAGTGAGTGATTGGCAGCCGCTCTTCCGTCACTCTATCCCTGTGGGAATCTCAAGGTCCCATGAGTTGATACAATAAACAAAACAGCTCATGTGGCCGTACCTGCTCGTCAAAGCCTCATGTCATCAGGTGAGGTATACTTTAACCGTGTGGGCTTAGGCAAGACACTTCTCCACATTGCATGAGTCTGTGTGAATGATGCCGGTAGTCAGAGTTCAGATTTGCCACCTAAAAGTTAAAGAACAGAGTGAATGAATGATGCAATGTCTTAGAGTTTCAAAAGCATCACTACATAAAGCCCGAGCATTATTATGAAGAGCAGACGATAACTAAATATTTTCAATGTACTGGACCTCACATTGCAGCTGATTTCTTTTAAATTAAATATTTTGATCTACTAGACTTTATACGAATCACACCTAAGTAAGTGAGTAAGTAATCTTTACTTATATAGCGCCTTTCTTAGACCAGAGTCACAAAGCGCTTTACAATTGTTATTTTTTTTTGGCATTTGCCTCTCACTCCACACTGAGGTCGCCAGTACAGGAGGCGCATGCCAGACCTATTGTACATGTTTTTAGTGGTGGGGGAAACCGGAGCACCCGGAGGAAACCGGAGCACCCGGAGGAAACCTACGCAGACAACCTTTCAGTCAACTTTACTTTTATTTTTTTTTTCAAATGATCTGTATTGTCTGAGTTGTGAAAAAGTGACTGAACAAATAAACTACTACTACTACTACTACTACTACATGGGGAGAACATGCAAACTCCACCCTGAAAGGCCCTGTTTTCCGGAATTTGAGCCCAGGACCTTCTTGCTTACATATTAATTCCGACTTGTTCTGTGATACTTACTGTGATCTTTAGGATCTTAATTAATAATCAAATCAGAGTATTGATTAACAGCTCACAATATCACTACTGTATCATACACTTACATCATACATATCATACATATCAAACAATACAGAACATTGATATTTTTGCACACCCTACAACCTATAGCTCCATGTCAATGTGGTCCGTGGTACAACCCCAGGGCAGCTGCATAAGTCTCTGATGACTACTCTGCTGCCTCAATTGTTGCCAGACCATCTATAATCCTAAAATCAGATATCAAATGTTAAGATAAAATAAACATTAATGAATGTTCTGCATTCATTTATTTGACTTCATATAATAGTCAAATAAGTGAATGTAGGAGGACTTTAGAAATAGAAGTGTTGACACCATATCAGAACCTACAAGGGACAAGGACTTGCAACGTAGAACCTAAAAAGAAACTATACGATCAGGTTGAAACATCTGTGTTTGAATGCTAAAGGGTCAATTTCACCAACTAACTCTGACCTGCCTCACGCCCTGTGCTTTGATTACAGGTTTTTGTGTTAAATTGTAGTGATATGGCCCAACTGCATGATGTAACATAGAAGGACAAGGTAAAGGCAGAGATAGTCCATTTTCAAGGGCGCACGTGTATCTCCTGACATTGTGTGTGATATTTGGGGCACCGTCGATCTACGAGCAAATAACATCCCCATCAGTTTCTTTGACCTGGATGTGTTCAGTCTCTAATGATTGAACAAGACTGCGGATCATTGATGAAGGAGATCGTCCACATTCAGCAGATTGCAATGAATCAAGTGTTATTTCACATTTGATTAATTTTGTGTCCACACAACGGTTTATCGCTTTACTTTTCATTTTTTTATTATAAGGCTGTATTTTAAAGCAGATATCTTGCTCAATGGCATTAGCCACTGGGGAAAAAGAGTTTCAGTAGAAGTCATTAAATAGATTCTATAGGATTAAAGGCGATAGAAAAAAGATACATAGAAAGGCTGTATAACATCACTGTGTATCTCATGATATAATAAATAATATACAATTAATGCATTTGCTTTTGTTGTGTTATTATATCCCTGACACAGTATACAACAGTCATTAATAGTTAATTAAAGCCAAAACAGATTTGGCTTCACTACTTCTTGTTATATCTTGCTAATTTATGTTCATATCGTGAGAAATGTTAACAATGCAAATAGATAAATTTTGCCTGAAAGTACTAACCTTCTTAATTTAATTATTCGCCTACATACAACAGATATATAAAATATATAGTAAGTAAATAGAAGTGGTGCGGTGAAGCACGTGTCTCACACAACAAGGTTCATCTGTGAAGTAAAGACAACAGAGTCCCCAGAGTCCAGATCTTCACCATGATTAACTGCCCCTGTCAGAAAACATTGGGGAAAATTGGGTCAGCAAAAAAAAAGTACTGCAATATAACATATAGCTGATGAATCAGGAGGGAATAATCAAATGTGTAACCTAAACTTTTATGTAATAACTACAGCACAAAAAAACTATTAATATTAATAAGCCTATCGCCTATACAACTCGTGATGAATTATGAATGAAGTAAAAGAATGGAAGCACTTGAGAAGCACCAAAGGGTAATGCCCAGACAAAATACTTTACATTCTTGTAAAATAATACGGTCCTTCATTGCTTAAACCACACACAACATGCATCTGTTTCATCTGTAAGTGCATAGGGTGAATGAAGGCACTGTTTTTTGAGAGAGCAATTATTTTATATTTGCAGCTTGTACTTGAAATAATTGCCTATGTTCAGATGTACAGTGTGCGTGGATGGTATTACATAATAGTTCGCTGGCTGGAGAAGGGGGTGGGTGGCGAACAGCACATTTATACAGTAACAGTATCTGGTTGTGTGAAAGTGAGAGTCCTTACAGAATTCAGTAACCAAAGCAATTTCATAAGCAATATCATATGATATGGTGCAGGAAAGTGGTGCATGCTCATGGAGCAACATTCATACCCTTATTTTTGGAACTCTATGATTGTTCCTTTTTTACATTTTGTTTCTCGGCGTCTGAAGCTGCAGAGTTGACGGAAAGAATTAATCGGGTTTGGAATAAAAGCAACATGAAAAATAAAATATGAATTATGAGTATGATCTGTCCTTAAAACCTACAGTACCATTTTGAACAAAATAAATACTAGAAAAGTTTTGTACATTTGTACAAAAGTGTAAAGTGAAAGTTTGTAAATGTTAGAAAATAACATTTTATATCAAAACAACATACTAAAAATATACATACAGAACAATAAGAGAACTCGTAGAAAGCAGACCTCCGCCTGGAGGCACTGTTCCATCCCATCTCTGGATGCAAAAGTATTGCATCCAGAGAGTGTTGTCACAGGCAAACAGAAAAACAAACACCAGTGATAACTTTACCCCCTCGATGGTACTCACATCATACCCTTATAATAATAATTTCTTCTTTAGAAGAAGTAACTAAATCTACTGTATATGTAATTTATCAGGACAATTTAAATGACTAAAGAATTAGCACTATTTTATCCAGTGGCAAATATGGCTTTAAATTGCACCCATCTTTTAATATATACATATTATATATAAAACTGGTGTTTTGGGATTGGAAAACTGCAATAATGGCATTTGGGGTTTTGATTGGATGGTTCAGCGGCACAGAATACTATGTGTATGTAAGGTGTATGTCACAAACCACTGCAGACTTCATTTGTTGGAGGCTCTGCAGCCCCAGGCACTCATGCATTCATGCTTCCGCTACCATGAATATACTCAGTTGACCCACATCAAGCAGCCAGAAAAAAGTGAGGGAACTGATCAACATGAAAACTACACCAGAATACACAAAACTCAAGAACAGTAAATGCAATATTCCAGGCCCGAAATTGAAATGTGAATATATAGAAATAAAAACTATTTTTGTTCTGTTTTCCAAGAGGTCATCGGGGCAGAGAAGCAGTCGTGTCTGTGAGCCCAAGGCATAGGATCCAGGATGGCCCCTGGGCAGCTTCACTTTCAGAACTGACACATGTCTGTAACAGAATTTTTTTTATCTAAACGATTAACAATAGTTTCTCTTTAACAACGTGTCAGCATTCTTTCTGGTTCTCACCAGTCTAGGGGACCAGACATATCTGTTTTCCCAGAAAAGTCTCGGATGAGCCAGTTTTCCATGTAATTCGCTCCTATCAGGGCTCAGTTGGAATTTGATCAGCCGAAAATAGACAGTTTGATTAAAAAACAAGAATACAGTTACATTAGTCATTCTGCAAATCAGACCACAACATGCTGTCTTCATATTATTAGTCAACATGTTATTATTTGCATACTCGTAAGAAAGATCCTTACGAAACAATATTTTACGATTTGGGTAAAAAGCTGATGCATGATGTGACAGAGGCCAAAAATATGTGAAGAATCCATAGAACCAAACTGTTTTGAGAGCGCAGAACTAGTCACTTGGATTATATTATTTAGTTCAATTGAATGAACGCTAGTGTGAAACAGATATATTTTGGAAATATAATCGTGTTAGCTTACCTATATGTTCCATGCGCTGAGAGAAAATGACTCACCGCAGTATGAGCTGTATTAATTGAGGTTAAATGGGAAAAATGTGAAAAGTTGTGTCAAACTAATGTGATCCCGTTGATGCAGTCGCTTTATCTACCTCTAGAGGGAAACAGAGCCTGACTTTTCAAACCAGAAGTTAAAACTTCCACTTCCGGGTTCACAAAAATAAACGTCGCGTGAACGGCGCGGGCTAACAGAAACTTTTATCTAGAAAACACATGTATTTTATGTCTAACTGCTTTTAGGTGAGTCAGTTTCACCCTAAACCTACTCCTCGCGTATCATACATAAAGCACACCATAGAGCAATAAGGTTTGTCTATGCCTTGTGCCTTCTTAAGTATTTGTAACTTAGTGCAGCTAGCGGGCACGGAGTCGATGCTATCACTTGTTAGCACCGCTGCTCTAGTCTTTTGCTTGAGTGCGTTTCCCACTGTCTTTCATGCGACTCAGCTCAATTACTAAAATGTCATCTACTAATGCCATTTTCTGCCAACATATGTGAGAGGATATATACATTTTCACGAACTGTACATGTTATAACATTGGATTTAGCGTTGGTAATTGCAACGAGCCAGCCCTGTCACTGCCAAGCGAGAGCCTGAGCTAAATAAATTATGTTAACTTGCGGCTTTTCCTTTGCAGAGCGCATTACAATGTCTCTTCCTAAGCGGGAGGTGGAGGAGTTGAGGCCGTGGGTAGAGCGAACAGTGAAGAAGGTTTTGGGCTTCTCGGAACCGACGGTGGTCACTGCGGCTCTGCACTGCGTGGGGAAAGGACTCGATAAAAGGAAGACCACAGGTAATTGATACACTATGTTCTACAGTGCCTATATCACAAACTGGGTATCAGTGGTGTTACCGAGTTTTAAATGACCACTATGACTCTGACGCGCTGCTGACACATGGCCATCCACTTGTTTCAATGTTTTGATCATGCAGCATGGATGCAGCAGGCAAGGGTGACCGCGTTCATCAGCCTTGCTCGTGATTTGGTTGTTAGTCAAGCCTTCAAAATCCGAACGCACAACTTTCAGATCACAGCCCGCTGTATTAGGGTTGACAAAAATATTGAGTAATAGCAATAGCTTGTATTGGAATTAGATACTAGGGCTGCAACGGTACACTGAAGTTACGATTAGAGACATTTGCAGATACTAAAGTCACCATTTTGATGATTTTTTTATATGCTTTTTATTTTGACAATATGCATAAAGGGATATCTTATTTAGGCCTTGACAGTCCACACTCACAGTTAAACTTTGGATGCTTGTGAATCAAACACAGGAAAATGGGACAAGCCCACCATACTCGTGTACTCACCTCTGTGGGAACTGGAGAATGATGTTACTCTTCCCTGCAAACATCAGTGTCCAATTCATCTAAGTTAAATATATTTAAGAGTAAATCCAGAACGTCTCATTTTAAATATTGCCATTCGGCTGGTGCAATACGTGGTAGTGGTTTACTCGATCAGCTGATCTGTCCCTCGCTGTGACTGCAGCATGCTCTGCTTGACTCGTCCCCACTTGGAGAAGCTCTGAACCAGGGCCAGTCTCATTGTTCTATTCTATATGCATCAGGTCAAAGAAGCTGTATCGAGTGATTCAAGAAAATACCAACATTGGTTACATCTCTACAAGATATTAACTTCATTAAATGCAACTATCAATATTACAAAACACATCAAAATGTGACATTGCTTTGACATTTATTAATACATTTAAAGTACGGTGTATTAGAATAACTGAATGAATGAATGAATTAATTAATGAATATTTTTTATTATTGTGTCTTGCATACAACTGTATGCCTAGCCCTTCCATGGGCTTATAAGACACCAATATAAAGAACAGGATCAGATGACTGACCGGATACAAAAATAACTTATTTGAATAAACAGGATTGCCGGCGCTTCCAGGCTTTACCAACATAAGTAGCCAATTTAAACACATTAGAATT